>OX596234.1:15995783-16069881 GCA_951394345.1 Salicornia ramosissima | reverse complement strand
CCATCCTATTGAATGAATGGTGATCTTTGCGACTGAGGGCATCTGCTACCCGGTTGGCCTTCCCTTCACAATAGTCAACTGAGAGGTCATAATCCTTGATCAACTCAAGCCATCGTCGTTGCCTCATGTTAAGCTCCTTCTGAGTGAAGATATATACTTTAAGCTCTTATGGTCGGTGAACAGCTTGCAAGTAGCTCCATAAAGATAATGTCGCCAAATTTTCAAAGTGAACACTACAGCTGCCAACTCTAAGTCGTGAGTAGGATAGTTCTACTCATGAACCTTGAGTTGCTTTGAAGCATATGCAATCACCTTGCCTTCTTGCATCAGAACACAACCTAGACCCTTCTTGGACGCATCACTACAAACTTCATATCCCACACCTTCATTTGGCAGAGCAAGAACTGGCGCAGATACAAGACTCTGCTAGAGGGCCTGGAACGCTTCTTCGCACTGATCTGTCCACAAGTACTTGCAATCTTTGTGCAGCAATTTGGTCATAGGTGCTGCTACCTTAGAGAAATCTTTCACAAATCTCCGATAGTAACCTGATACAGGAAATTCACAGGTAAATATTCATGCATAAATAGCTACTTTAGCTTTCTTAAATGCTTTAAGTTACCTGCTAGGCCAAGAAAACTTCGAACTTCGACCACATTCTTAGGACTGTGACACTCCACTATTGCCTTTATCTTGGCTGGATCTACCTTGACACCGTCCGCGTTGATCACATACCCTAGAAAGGCTACTTCCTTGAGCCAAAATTTGCATTTAGACAACTTCGCGAACCACTTCTGAGCTCGTAAGATGTCTAGCACCATATGAAGATGTCGAGTATGATCTTGTTCATTCTTCGAATATATGAGAATATCGTCAATGAACACCACCACACACACACATCCAAGAGATGATGGAAAGTCCGGTTCATCTGATCCATGAAAACTGCAGGAGCATTAGTTAAACCGAACGGCATTACCTCAAATTCGTAGTGCCCGTATCTAGTGCGAAAAGTAGTCTTAGGTATATCTTCCGGCTTCACGGGAATTTGATGATAACCTGACCTGAGATCAATCTTGGAGAACACGCAGGCTCCCTTCCACTGATCAAACAAATCCTCAAACCTGGGCAATGGATACTTGTTCTTGATGGTCACCTTATTGAGTTCCCAGTAATCAATGCACAATCGCATGCTGCCATCTTTCTTCTTGACGAACAATACCGGGGCACCCCAAGGAGACACACTGGGCCTTATGAAACCCTTGTCGATCAATTCCTGCAACTGGGTCTTCAACTCCTTCAGCTCTATAGGGGCCATACGATATGGAGCCTTCGAGATTGGCGCAGTTCTGGGCACCAAATCTATGTTGAACTCCACTTCACGTTCCGGTGGTATTCCCGGCAACTCTTCTGGAAATACGTCCGCATAATCCTGAACAACTGGAATGGCCTCCAACTGTTCTTCTTTGGTCACGTCTTTGACTTGACACAGGTATACGGCTTCACCCTTGCGCTGCATGTTGCGTATCTTCATTGCAGACACCACCTTCAAACCTTTGCTCATGGGCTTCCCGACATGGGTTACCCTTTTCGCGTTGGGTCCTCGCAAAGTAATAGCCTGATCACGACAACGAAAAGCTGCTTGATACTTCGCTAAACAATCCATCCCTAAGATCACATCGAACTCTATCATAGGGAATTCCTTCAGATTAGCTTCAAACTACACTCCCGAGATAACGATGGGAACATCCTTGTATTCCCGATGACAAGCAAAATCCTCTCCCGAAGGTAGAGTTATCACAGATTTGACAGGAGACTCTACCGTCAGGTTAGGTTTTACAATGAACGATCTTGCAACAAAAGACATAGTGGCACCCGTATCAAACAAAACATAAGCTTTAATATTATGGACAAGGAAGGTACCCGTGACCACATCTGGCTGAGCATCCGCCTCCTCCTGGGTCATGCAGAAGATTCTGTTCTTTACCGGTGCCGGACTACTTGTTGCAGCTGGACGCTTCTTAGGACAGAACACCAACTTGTGACCTTCTTGACCGCATTCAAAGCACACGATCGGTGACCCATCACATTTCTTACCCGGATGGTACTCTTTCTTGACTGGGAGCTGGTCGAGTACTCTGTTGAGGCTTCTGAGTTGACTCAAACCGAGGCTTCTTTGCTGGCGTTGGCGCTACAACCGAAGGCACCCTCTTCTTTGTTGTTTCCTCCTCGGTGACTGACGCATGAATCTCCAGAGCCACTTTATACGCCCTCTGGAAGATTGTTGCTCCGCTACTAATCACGTGAACCCGTATGCGAGGGTCCATCTTCTTTATGTACCTCTTGACTCTCTCGGCCTCAGAAGGAATGAATGCCGTGGCGAACCGAGAAAGCTCTATGAACTTGTCCGTGTAAGCTTGAACGGACATGCTGCCTTGAGTGAGCATGAGGAATTCTTCCTACTTCTGCCACCTCAGCTCATCAGGATAGAACCGATCCTGGATCTTTTTGGGGAAGTCTTTCCAGTCCAAGACTAGATCTGTCTCGGGGTTGGCCTACAAGGCACTCCACCAGTTATCAGCTTCGCCCCTCAAGTAGTAAGATGCTATCGGGACTCTTTCACTCTTAGAACACGCAAGAGCATCGAACAACTTCCGCATTTCTCGAATCCAGTTCTCGAGAACGGTTAGGTCCGCTGCCCCATCGTAGATCGGAGGTCGAAGTCGCGCAACCCGATCAAACGAAGACTGGCCGCTCGACAGTTGGACGCCTCTTTGAGCTAAGGTGAGGATAGAATCCTGTAAAGCTCGATGCCTAAATCGTGAGTTGTGTTACGGGGTCGACATGCTACAAAATAATGACTTGGTTAACAATATCATACACACACGAAAATCATAAAAGAAGCTCGGAAAAGTGCAAAAATATCCTATCCCAGGCTTCTACCCATGGCTTCACTTGCTTAAGTTTTCCATTTAAGCTAAGTTGCACTCGTGATACATAAAGCACCCGTCTTTCAAGCTAATTATGAAGAAGCAACTTTAGGGTCTTAATCTATGCTCTGGTACCAAATGTAACGACCCGACTTTTATAGGCAGTCGATTTACAAAGGAAATCGACAAAATGGATCATTACCAAACCAAACATATTAAAACACAATTAAGTTCAAGAGTTTTTTTTATTATTCATTAACTATTGGAGAGATTTAGTGTCCAAATGTTCATAAAACTAAAAAAATCCATTACATAAGAAATCTAGACCCAACAGGCTGGGTAAACTTTAAATAGAAAATAGCATAAAGTTCGGGTTTCCTCTAATAAAGTTCCAAAACACGAAGCCCGACCCATGCGATAACCCAGCTATTCTTCTGCATCATCACCTGAAATGGGGGGGTCCACCGTCAGTGGCGAGTAACTAGGCTGTCCCACTTAAATGTGGAACCGTAAACCATATAATGTCATAGAATCAACCAGGAAAACGTACAGAAATACATGTATAAACATAGAAAAATACATACATTAACGTATAAAAATACATACAAATACGTATAAAAATACATACCAATACGAATAAAAATACATACCAATACGAATAAAAATACATACAAATACGTATAAAAATACATACAAATACGTATAGAAATACATACATAAACGTATAAAAATACATACAAATACATATAAAAATACATACATAAACGTATAAAAATACATACAAATACGTACATAAATACATACATGTCAGACATACGCAGCGGAAGACTTAACATATCATACTTATAATAATACATAGATAAAAACATAAATACGTACTTAAGTAACATAATAACGTACAAATAATATACCAACCCGTGGATTACATATCTTATCATATTATTTCCCGAATCCCATCTTAACCATCTTCTTAAGTTCATGGACCGGTCATTATAGCTCGTAAGGATGCCCGTGTACATCCCAACTTTCCTAAAATGCGCCGGGAGAACCCGTGTATTCTACCCGTAGCTCTCCTTTGCAAGAACTAAGCCTAAGCTATGGCCATAACTCCTAAATAGTAGCCTATGTACTACTACTTAGACGACTACACATCTTAAGATCAAGAACTGCCCAGAGATCGCACTAGGGCAGTGGCTTCGACTTAACCTAATCTGGTGACCCGTGTATCACCAAACAGGCGTCCACTTCTTATCTTATCTTATCTTATTGACATGGCCATCGTGAGACCAATACATCTTATCATCTTTTCATCTTATCAAAGTCAATTCCTTATCATTACAACTTATCTTCTTATTTCCTTTTTATTCCTTTAATGTTATTAAATCCTTAATTCATAAACTAAAATTATTATAAGCCAAAAATAAAATGTAATTGATCATAATACTACTCATATCACACGACATTTTCAAAAATAACACAATAAATAATTAAATCAATTCCTTTTAAATAATCACACAAATAATTCAATAAATCAATTAAATCATCATAACCATATAATAATCAACAATTATCATAATACATGATAAAAGTATCATTTTTCCATCCCTGCATCATTCGAACAACTCAAGTTAAGAAATAAAAACAGACACTTTAAAATATTAGTCACAATGCAACGACCCGTATTTTAGCAGCGTTGTTTTCGGGGAAAACAACAATACAGATCATTAACATCTATAAACCTTTCGTATCAGATTCGTCAATTACAGCGGAAGCTCTAAACTTAGTTCATATTATTCATTAAAACCATTAAATAATCCAAAATAAATAAGTTTCTAAAGTCCAACAATTCTACAAAATAAAGGAAAGTCCACTAATAAAGATACAAAGGCTAGAAATGGTCAACAGCATAAATAAACTACTAAAATAGCTCGCACACAATCCCAGCCCTTGCGTAACCCAAATCAGTCACCACCTGTACCTGAAAAAGGATTTTGGGGTCCACAGTCAGTGGTGAGTAATTAGATTGTTCTACTTAATCAGTAGAACACAATTAGAAACATAATAATCAGAACAGGTCAACCAAACAGTCAAACAAATCATCCAGGAAAGCATTTATAGACAATAACGTTCAAGTACGCAGCGGAAGACAATCATAACGACGTAATAACCGAGACCTTCCTAATTAACTTATTCAGTTGTAGACTTCTTGACACCACTATTGACCTTTCAGTTCTATTCAGTTCAGGTGCTAATTCGTGACCAGTCATATGCTCGTAGGGGAAACCTTAATTCTTGACACCACTAATTAACTTATTCAGTTGTAGAATTCTTGACACCACTATTGACCTTTCAGTTCTATTCAGTTCAGGTGCTAATCTGTGACCAGTCATATGCTCGTAGGGGAAACCTTAATTCTTCCCCAACTTTCCTTGCTCATGACGGGTCAACCACGTTTGATCTACTTCCCGGGCACTGGGGTCAAGAACTGTCCCAAATCCAAAGATAGGACAGTGGCTTCGACTAAACCTATGTTCATGGCACTTTAGCCACTAGATAGGCGGTCATTTCATAGTTAATCATCTTTTCCATATTACAATTCTGTTCTCAATTCTAGTTCACAATTCAATCCTTTATTGACACAACTTGACTTCTAATCAATTCTAGTCTAACTTAACTTGACTCATAACTCTAGTCTCAAACTTAACTCACACGACATTCACTATATAATACAATAATTAATTCAATTCTTAAATAATCATATAAACAATTCAATCAATCAATTAAATAAATAAATAATCATATAAGCTAACAATTATCAACAAATATTACTCAAAACATGATAAAAATCCTCTTTTTTATTATTATATACCACTCGACATTTTTAAAGCAAAAAACCAAAATTTACACTTTAATTTAAGTAAATACAATTATCAATAATTCATCATATAAACTTAATAATAAATCGTAAAATTATACTTTAAGCATTAAATCATCAAACATGGACTAAAACAAGATCAAAAATCAATTCTTTTATGTGCATAAATCACACGGCTTCATATTTAAAGATTCATAACAAGATCAAATTCAAGAAACCATCATATCATAATTAAATCAAAGATTAAATTCAAGATTAATTTCAAAGATTAACATTAGATCAAGATTTTAAATAAAAGATCAAGATTTCTATCAAGAACAATATTCGAACATTCCCATGGTTCACGGCACACCTTCAATCATTATTCATAATCATTCAATAATTAAATTCATCAATTCTAAACTAACAAGGATCGTGAAACAATCATAGAACATAGCAAGAACATGAAATAAACTTGTTAAAACATCATGGAATTGTATCTATGCCACACGACATTCTTTAAAACATGTCAACAAATAATTCAAAATAAAATATACACAATTCTAATCAATTCTACATAGTTCTAAACCTATTCTAAACATGATTAAACCTATTCTAAAAATTATATAACTAATCTATCCTACAGATTAAATAAAGCAATCTAATTACCTGTTGTTGAAGTATATGGTTCGAAAACCCCTAGCTATCACACGGCTCTTTGGGGTTGTATTTGGCTTCTTGTTCCAATATTTGAAAGGTTGAATCTAAAGAAGAGTTTAGAATACTTTTGTGAATTGAGATTCAAGGATTGAGATTAAGGAAAGATATAGACTCTTCTTTTTATGAGGTGGGTGCCGTGTGTTTTGAGTATTGTGAGGGGGTTCAAGACTTCCTAAAGTTTAGTAGTTAAAATAGGAGAAGTTAGGATAAAAATAGAACTTTTAGGTAAAACTCAAAAATAGATATGGTTTACTATTTTAGGTGGAAAAAGAATAAAAATAATTTGAATGAGAAAAATAGTAATGGACCGTGAGGTATAGAAGAAGGAGGGGGTTAGTTGTTGGTTTCCTAAATTTTAGGTAGAGAAACTAGGAGGTTAAAAGTTAGATTTTTAGATTAGGATCAAATAGATATAGTTAGAGTTATTGGTTAGAAAAATATAATAAAACAATTTTAATAGAAGGGGAGAAGGAGTCGTGTGGAATTAATCAACAAAAGGGTAGTTCCCTTCCTAAACTTTAGTAAGGAAGTTAGGATAAAAATCAGATTTTTAGAAAGGGTCAAAAATAGATATAGATTACTAATTTAGGTTGTAAATAGAATAGAATAGAAAACGATAAATAAAAGAAATTAATAAGGGGGGGGAGCGTGAGGTGTAGGGGAAAAAGAAAGAAATTGGGCTTGAGTCTTAGCATGACAAGGGAAAAAGGTTTGGGCCGGGACAAAATAATTAGATTGCTACAACCAAATTATTTAATTAATTAAATAATAATCAATTATATAATTAATTAATTATATAATTAATTAATTAAGAAAAATTTAAAACATCCCGAAATTTTAGGGTATTGCACACAATATTAGGGATAAATCATTAAAACCTATTAGATAAACAATAAAATTATGGATTAACTTTAAATTACCAAAACAGTAGTCAAAACAAGATTAAAATTTACCCTTTTAAAATTTAAATATTCGGCCATTACCAATCACTCGAAAATTTATGAATTAATTCCATATTTTATTATCATGATTTTAATTATTAAATCAGTTATATAAATCATGAACTAACCATAAATCGTGAGATCATAACCCAACATTGATCAAAATTAAGCCTTTATATTCTTAATGATATTCGACCAACATGGAGATATTTCAAGATCAAGGTTAATTTCAAGAACCTAATATATCATAATTAAATTACTTTTAAAATAATGATTAATTTAATAAATTAAGGTTAGGAACATAGTTGATCAAGAAAAATTAAATCTTTAATTCTTTTTGTAATCTTGGACCACTCGACAATTAGGAATAATATGAACAAAATTATATATTTAATTCAAGATTTTAATTAGGCAATTAATTAAATCATATTCATGCTTTTGAATCAAGAAAACATCATAAATTCATCATAAAATTATGCAAGAAATTCGACAAACACACGCCTAATTCAAGAACCAAATTCGAACAAATATCATGCAATTATTCTATTCAAAACATATAAATTAAGGTACTAGTTTGTGCATAGAATTAATTATAATAATAATGATTCACAAAAGATCAAGTAAAATATCAAGAACATTCATGAACAATAATCATCATATAGTTCGAAATTCCTAAGCCTATCATGATACTAATTCTATCAATTCCTAGTTTAATCCTAATCATCTATATGATAAACTAATACCAAATTCAAGGGAGATAGTCTAGTTACCTTGAATTAGGAAGAAACAAAGACAAAATCTTTTGCTTGGGTTCGAATTTCACACAGCACACTAGGGGACTTTTTATGAGTTCTTGTGAATATTTTAGAAGTTAAGATAAAGGGTTATGAGTATTGTTCCCTATAAAGAACAAAAGAATAAATTAATTAAAAGGAAGGGGGTAGGGCCGTAAATTATGAGGAGGGATAGGAGAAAAGAGTCAACTTAGGAGACTCAGTAACAGTTAGTTAAAAATGGGATTTTTAAAATATTTAAGATAATTATAATATTAATTAGATATCTGGACTTGAAATTATCCAATTAATAATATTAACAAAAAGGAAAATAATCCTTGGCCAACTAAAGGGGGGCCGGCCAAGAGAAGGAGAAATTGGGTCATTGGGCCCAATTTTAAGACAAGGAAAAGATATAAGAATTAAACAGTCCAAATAGTTAGGCCTTTTGGACTTAGAATATTAAAATAACAATAATTAACCAAGAAATTTTCTGACCCAGAATTTCGGGTTATTACACGTTGGAGGTCGGTAAGGTTTTGGATCTGACTATGGAGGACGGGCCAATTTCGGCCTCCATCTCATTGTTGATAAAACTGAGGTTTTTTTGCCAGTAAAGGACCCTCGGGGTAGGTTAGTTGGGGTTTTCCCTCCCAACATTGCTCGGCCTGTACGGGGTGTTAAACTACTTGGTGGGCCAGTTGGTGCGGATTCTGATTTCAGCAAGGAGCTTGTGGTGGGACGGGTGGATAAGACTATTGCGCTTATGAATGCGGTTGCTCGGCTTGAAGATCCGCAGTGTGAGTTGTTACTTCTTCGTGCCTGCATTGGGGTATCGAAACTTTACTTTGTGATGTAGACTTGTCCTCCTCGCCTCTTTGATGCTGCTCGACAGAAGTTCGATGTTGCCCTTCGTTCTTCTTTGGAGCGTATCGTCACTGGATCTGGCCCGAGCTTTGGAGATTGGCAATGCAGGCTCGCCACTTTACCCTTTACTTATGGTGGGTTAGGTGTCTATTTTGTTGCGGATGTTCTGCATTATGCGTTTGTAGCATCGCGGTTGCAGTCTGCTGGGTTGAAGCTTAAGCTTCTCCGCTGTGCTGGTGTTGTTGATCCTGGGCCTGCCTTTGCTGATACATTGGGTCTACTTAATGCTTTTGTGGATGTTGACATTCTAGGTAATCCTAGTGAGAACGCTGCCCCCAAACTCATGAAGAAATTGGCAGATAAATATTTCACAAAGGTTGCTCAGACTGTTGAAGCCACATTCTCATTATCTCCACGACAGGTTGCTCTTTGGAAATCGCAACAACGAGATCATACTTCTGATTGGCTTAGGGTGGTTCCGATCTCAGGGTTGGGTCAGGCTATGAATTGTAAAACGTATCGATGCGTGCTCTGCTATAGGTTGGGTGTTCCTTTGTTTTCAGCTTCCGGACCTTGTTCTGCTTGTTCGAGGGTTTTTGAGGGTGACATCTTCGGAGATCATGCTGTGTCGTGTACTGGGATGGGGGGTGTCAAGCGTCGTCATAATATTGTGCAAGACACTCTTGTTGATATCTGCATTCGCTCGGGGATTTCTGCTGGTAAAGAGGTTAATATTGGGTTGAGCTCAGAGATTGGGGCTCTTCGTCCTGCGGATTTGCTGCTTTATTCATGGGACAATGGTCGCGATGTTTGTGTGGATTTGACAGGGTCTTCACCTTTGACTCAGTCCGGTATGGCTGATTTTGTTCCTGGTTGTGCTGTGCAGGATGCGGCTTCTCGCAACCGGTGTAAGTATGCAGATCGATGTGCTGCTCTGGGGTATGGTTTCCTTCCTTTCTCTTTCTCTACTTTTAGCGAATTCGAGGAGGATGTTGTTGCACTACTGAAGCGGATTCAGATGTTTTCTAGAGCGCATGATATTGGTGCGCGTGCTGCTGCTCACATCTTCACTCGTATTAGATTTGTTGTAGCTAGGGGAGTGGGGGCCCAGATTGTATCTAGGCTTCCCACTAACTTCTTGTAGACAATTTGTGTTTTAATTAATAATAATAATAATAATATAAATAATAATAATAATACCAACTAAAGTTAACGTCGTTAACTTACGTTAACGTTTCATCATTAAAATGGGTATATATCATTATCGATGATAAATTGATGGGTACCTCTGAGAAAGTTGGAAAAAATTAGGTACTCCTGAGAAAATGCAAAAACACATGGGTATGAGAAAAATCCTATATTTATTTGGGCTTTCTAGAAGTGCGATTTGTTTGGCTTGATGCGCGCTTCCTTTTTTGTTGGGCTTGAGCTTTTGTCCGACACTTGTATTGTGTCAAACGTGTCTGACACAATACCCACTCCAGGATTTATCATACCCAGAGGAAATCCCAAAATACTCCTATTTAGTTAGTGCTCTGAATTTCTGCCCTTACAGTTTCTCAACATTACATTAAAATGTCATATTATATTGGTTAGATATCTAATTGTGAGAAACTCAAAATTGCTCCCATAAGAATCTCTCATTTAAAAACAATTAACATATTGTCTATCTAAAACTTAATAGTGTTCATTAATAAATGGGAAATGATTTTGGCACTCTCCAAATTGATTCCTCTCACATAAATAGTAAGGAAAAGGGGTGCTAAAATCAATTTTGGCATTTTGGGAGTACCAAAATCAACACCCTTAGTAAATATATCCATGATGTCATGCAATCAAAATAAAAATTTTGGGCAGCTTATCCTACCCCTTGTTATTATGGACTTATGAAGCTATGAACCTTGAATTCATAAAACAAATTGGTCCAATTATCCAGCATTACCAACAGTATAACAAACCAGTTGGCGCTAAACAGAGAGCGGAACAACGAACACTGAAATCCTCAACAACCTCTCAAATTATCATCAATTACAGAACCAAATTTGCTGCTACACCAACAATTACAAACCATGGAGCAAACTTCCACCCAATTCAAACACCAAAAACTTAAAAAATTCAAGAAAACAATCACCCCAAACAATCATCATCATCATTTTATTCCATACCTTCCAAAAGAATTACAAGAGGAAATCTTCAACAAAGTTTCATTACCCATTAAAACCATTACCGAATTTCAAAACCTAACCAATTGTACCCAAATTTCATCCATATTTTCCGACCCGAAATTCGTCCAATCACAAATCAACAACTACACCCTCCCCTGCATTCTTGCATACTATGTCGATCGTAACAATTTCTTCTTGATTGAGGGTCAAAATGGCAAATTCCTTTCTACGGAGATTAACTTGAATTTAGTTAATCCAAAAAACTTGGAAATCTTGAATTCTTGCAACGGGTTACTACTCCTTTTAACGGAACGTCAATTTTTGTGGGTGGTTAATCCGTTAACCCGGGAGATTATTAGCCTCCCTGCTAAATCCAACAAAGGGTTTTTTAGTGGTGATAAATCATATTATTTCATTGGGTTTAGCCCGAAAAATCAGAAATACAAGGTGGTTAGGCTTGTTGGTAGTTTAAGCCAAGCATTTGGTGGGTATTATCTTGAGTTTTCTTGGTATGCAGAGGTCCTTACCCTAGGGACTGACACGTGGAGGGAGACCAACGGCTGTGATTTCATCTTCCAAAACGCCATCCTAGAAGATCAAGGGCTAGCAATGATTAATGGCGCATTGTTCTGGTTGATTCATCTTGGTAACAAGCATGAGATTGTTCGGTTTGATATTGATTCTGAAGAGTTTGGGTTAATCCCATCACCCTTGGATCAAGACGGGTCTGGGTCCGGGTCCGGGTTTTCTTTGAGTTCAATTGGGTCAGTTGATAACTTGCTTTGTGTTGCAAGATATAAAAGAAGATCTTGTTATGATGGTGATTTGAAGAATGAGATTGAAATATGGGTTATGAGGAATAGTGGTGTGTGGAATCTTTGGAGGAAAATTAATGTAGATTATTATGAGAATATAAGGTGTGTAAGGAAATTTGAATTGATTAAAGGGAGTGAGAATGATGAAGAGATGCTAATGATGCTACAAGATCCTTTGAAACTTGTGTATTATGACACCAACAAGGGTACTATAAGGGAGGCTCCAATTGATGGGGTTGATTGCAACAAAGTGAAAGGAATTAGGTTTTGTCCAAATATGAGATCAATTATAACATGTAATTAGATTTTGGAAATTAGTACCATATATTCTGACAAAAAAAAAAAATTGGCATTTGACATTGTATAAATTGATATTGGCAATAAAAAAAATTGATATTCGCACTCGGCACTCCACATTTGGAGTACACTTGGATATTGTGCTTTTACAATGAGGAGTGCCAATATCAATTTTGGAGTTCCGATATAACTACTCATTTTGACAATCAAATATTGAGGTCTTTACATGTAATATTGTTTAGAGTAAACTAAAGTAAGTTGCCCGTGCAATGCACGATTGAAAGAAAAATAATTATCTAAGTTTATAAATAATAATTATCAAAATATAATATATTTTTACCTCAATTATTATTTCACCTCGAAACATCTATACAATACATTAAAATGCGCTCAAGACACAGTACCGCGCCAAGTAAATTGTCTTTGTGACACTCTCTAATGCATATGTGTCACGTAAGCGTTGCCACATCATTTAACAAAATAACATTACCTCTTATAACGCAATATCACCCGCTTACCATCTCAACCAACTTTTATTAGTGCTTTAAGTTTGCGCATAACATTATATATTCCTCTGATTTATTAAGTGAATTAGAGGTTGAGTTTTTTTTATAAAAATTTCAGAAATACTTATTAAAAGGAAAAAGTAGCAGTGGGGCAACGCTCGGGCCAACAAACTAGTTGGAAGATTAAAAATTGAATAAAAATGATGTCATTTTGAGTTTTGGAGGGAAAGTATTTTATAATCATTTGACACTTAGGCATTGATGATATAAGTAACGGCTTATTATTATTATTATATATTATTATTTTGGTGTGAATGAGAAACGTCTTATTTTAGTGTTAGTTATAAATTATAAATAGATACTCCGTAGATAATAATGAGATCGTCTCACCTAAATTTAGGTTTACTTGCCAATTACGAATACAGTTTCTAATTTTTATTTATTCTACTAGCACGTAAAAGTGGGAGAAAATTTTGTTGTCTCACTTTGTGTTCCACCTCCTTCAATTGTGCTATTTTCTATTTAAACAATAAATAAAGGCATGTAAGTAATTTTAAGTTTGATTAGAAAATGACTCGTTTAAAGGAGGGCTGGACGCAAAGTAAAACACATTATGGTACAGCAAATTTGAGTCCGTAAAATTGACATTCTTCTATATATCCATGTCATCACTAGAAGACCCAAAGAGTCAAGGGGGTCATTGTCTCCTCATTCCACATTCCTCATTCCTCATTCCCCAAAAAAAAAAAAATCAAAGAAAATTATAGATTTTTTAAAATTGAAGAAAACTAGAGTGAACTGGTATTTGCACCGGGCATATTTAGATTTTTTTATAACATGTTTAGATCTTTTAAAATAAATCAACAATATACTTTTTCTTATACCAATTAGTGTATTTGAAATGTTATTTTATTTAATTAGTGTTTTATTAATGTCATTTTATATAGGGTTAATGTCATTAATGCCATTCAACATAAACTATAAATACATTAAGTAAAAATATATTGACTTAATGCCATTAATGCCATAGATATATTGACTATAAACTATAGCAGGAGTAAAGAGGAAAAATCAAATTTAATCATAATCATTCCTTTGTTGATCAAAGGGTTGTAGTTGTTTCTCATCCTTGTCACCAGAACTGCATTTGTACATGAGACTATATATATATATATATATATATATATATATATATATATATATATATATAAGAACCTCTCTTTAAGTGAGAATCATGAGAACTCTATTCCCGGCTCTTGATTTTGATTAAAAAAATTCACAACTATTTATTTTTAACATCAGTTTTTTCCTTCATATTCACTGTCATCTAGAAATTTCACCTCTTCGTCCTCATCGTTTGCAATTATTTTCTGGAAATCATCAGAGATCTTCATAATTTCTAGAAATCATAATCTTCAATATCATTTCAGAGATCTTCAAAATTTTCTGGAAATCATTTCAGAAAATAATTGCAAATGATGAAGATTAAGATTTTCGAAATGGATTTAACATCAAAGTTGCGAATAATATGAGGATCTTCTTCTCTATCAAATTCAACCATCATAAAAACCAATTCTGAACTGACATTCAATCATCAACAAAACAATTCGAATGTAAGAGTTCGACATTTGCACAACCTGCAGGTTGCTACACTATGCGAATATATGGTGGTTCGAAGTTTGAAGAAATCAACCAGGCCTGAGTGTAACAAGCCGTATTTTCAAACCATTATTTTATGGGTGTTTCAACCTATAAAACCTAGTTTCTAATTTAAATCCCAATTTCTAAATTGAAATGTTAATTTAAAATCATTATTCGATTTAAGGGTCATCCCAACCTTTTGAGACCCTAATTATACTATTTTGCAAAATGTTTGAAAGTTATTATTTAAAAAGGTTCTATATTTTACTTTTAATCATTTCAAACTGTATTTGACTTGTCTGAATGGATATTAGCTTTAAAGGGTGAGTCCTTAAGTTTAAGTGTCAATTTAGATATTTAACCTATTAAAATTGATTCGGATCATCATGGGTGATTCCTTGACTAAAGTGATAAATCTATAGGTTTAAATTTATTTCAATTGTATCAATAATGATAAAATAAAGTTGTATTGGGTGATTCCGTAAACTCCTTTATCAAATTGATATCATTCTTTAATTTAAATTTATAAAACTCACACAATTCGTCTTTGATATGTCGCTTTCCGGTACATATGAACTTTATATATATTTTTGGTATCGTAATTTAAATTATTATTTTCATTATTATTATTGATATTATTATTGAGATATCAATAATATAATCTATATTAACGTTTTTGAACGCATTTTTTTAAATGCCACCCATTACATTCCTTTCCTAGTATAGTTTCGGGCCAACTAGCATTTGTTCAATGGGTTGGGTTTTTCCCTTAAAACTTTCATGAATAAATAGATTAAGATAGGCTTGTTTATTAGCTTTCCTAATCCCATTCTTAAGCCTACATTAATCATTCAATCAAGCCCATAAAGTGTAGCATAAGTTAGGGTTTATATGATGCTCATTTGAAGCCCATTTTCTCTCATCTCTCACGGGAGCCTTAAGGCTAATTTATTAATCAGTTTTGAAAGCCAAAAACTTCCTAATTAATCATGTAATAACACCCCTTTAATCCTATTTAAGTGGTTGTCCAAGACTCTTCTCCTTCCCCTCTTTTGAACTGCAAAACAAGATGATTGAGCATTCTTTTCCCTGCTTGCATCTCATCGGTTTCTCTCCTTTTTTCCCTTAAAATTTTTGTATAATTTCAAGGCTCAAAAAAGAGGATTTTCATGGGTAACCTGTTGCTGCTTTTCCTCTCAAGTTCGAGCACTCAATTGTACTCATGAACACCAAGACCACAGTGTGAATTGAGCTTTGTTTAGGGCAATTTGGTGGGCAACCCTTGTTGCACTTTAATCTGATTTTTATTGCCTCCATTTAAGAGGTAACTAGAAGAATCCTTATTTAACTTAGTTTTATTTGTTTTAGATGTAGATTATAAGTATTAGGGTTGTTGAATTCGCTCGCACTAATTTCTATTGCAAAAATCATGATCTAAAGGAAGTATAGTTGTTGTTGAAGTTGTGGGAAACTTGAAGTTCCTGCTCTTGATGATAAACGAATTATAGGGGTTGTATAAACTTATTTATCGCACTGAAATCTTGGTATATCTACCCCCAAAATTATAGGGGTTGTATAAATGAATTATAGGGGTTGTATAAACTTGCCTCGAATTTTAATATGTATCTTGTGATCTTTTAAACCTATCCCCAAAATTTAGTATGTAACCCCTAAATTTAATATGTACCCCTGAACAACATTTTTTTTTTAAATATTTTACAAAATCAACCTCAGCCATTGATCTAAATCTAACAGTCATATATGAAAGTTTTTAGTTTTCAGCGAATTATAGGTTTTTTAGCAGATCTCGACTATATATATGTGTGTGTGTGTGTGTGTGTGTGTGTGAGAGAGAGAGAGAGAGAGAAACACTATTCTGATTTTTTTTTCAAGATTCTAAGTAAGCTAGAAGTCTCAGATTTTAACTAAAAATTGACAAATTTGAAAAAATAGCAGTTGATCATGAAGATGACAATGGAGATCAATGAAGATGCGAGAGATAAAAAGAGGGAGTGGTCGTAAAGAGAAAATAAAGGGAAAGAGAAGAAAGAGAGGGTAGGGGTTGTTGGTGATGGTGCGACGACGACTCGATACGACGACAGTAGGAAGGCGGCGGTGGTGGTGGTCGGAGATTGCAGGTTGTCCGGTGCAACAGATTTCATGGCACCAACAGCTTTTTCGAATTCCATGGAAGCATATTTCATTTGCTTTTTTAATAATTAAAAAAAAAATTGTTGGGATCAATTTGAGTTTAAATCAACAACTAAGATGAGAGTTCTCACGATTCTCACCGAGAGAGCGGTTCTCATATGATCCTTTACCTATCTTGAGTCCGTCAATCAGAGACATAGCAAGTCTTCTATCCTCTGACTACAAAACGATGATAATAAATGGATAGACCAAACCTCAGACATTGCAATTATCTTTCAGTACAATTACTCTCGACGATTTTCCTTATATCATCCCTCTATCCATTTCTAAGACCATAAAATTTCTTATTTTTTAAACCTCTAATTTAATAAATAAAATACTTTCTAAATAAAGAAAAACCAAAGCTTTGCCGCCATTGTGTTCAAACGACTACGACATTTTACCAAAGCAACACATCGGAAGAGTAATTTCAAATAATTTAAATGGTCTTACTCTAATTAAAACTTCTAAGTCTTTGGAACTAAAATTAAAACTATGTTCAAGGAAAAATGAATGTTAGTTCAACATAAACAATAATAAGTAAGCAACTGAAATAATAACCAAGCAAATGAACGGAGAAGACTACAACAATTCTCCACACTCAACTCGAACAAGTTTTATGCTTCAATACCTGTAGCTTCTTTTTAATTCCTCCCTGCTTCTCACTACTAGAATTGGGTCATCGTAGGGTCGAGATAAAGACAGGGCCAAATGCACACACAAGCATAGAATCAACAAAAAGTTGGGTACATACATACAATGAGAAATGCACACACTAACATGAAATCCTAACAAATGTGGAATTAACACACACACCATATAAGTGGACTTATACCTGGTCCTTCCCTGTTTACCATTTTAATTAAATTAATTAATGTATTTTAACTATGAATACCACATCGAATGGGCTACTAAGAGTTGTTCACTAGGACGCCTCCTTCGGCAAGCTCGGTAGAAAATCGAGCAGCAAAAAGCCATCATAAGGTGGTTAAATTGGGATCCCAAAATAAAAACGAAAGGATGTACAACGTCTTGTACCCCTTTATAGGTGCTTAGCTCCCCCATGTTTTTATAGTCGAGGTGTATATGTTTCAACGATTTTAGCGCGAGTCCTGTTTCACTTTACTTGTTTAGTTAATTTAGATTAATCGGAACCCACATAAAACAACATCCAATGAATAAGATACCATCAATATCAATCAAGACATGTTTAATTATCTTTGTATTTAGTGATCACGTAATCAATTTATTAATCTTGAATGGCCATTGGCCCCACACATGGTGGTAAATAGAATAGTACCCCTTAGCCCCACGTGAGGAGATAAATAATGATAGTGCCCATTGGCCCCACACAAGGTGGCAAATAATAATAGTGCCCCTTGGCCCCGCAAGAGGTGGTAGATAACAATATGAGTTCCTTTCTTAGCTTATCTCAACTTGTGAGCAATTAAACTTGCTTGCTACCCAATAATAAATAAATTCAATTCATCATCTCAAAATGAGCATAGCTCTCACGATATTCTCATGATTCAAAACAACTTTCCCATCGATCAAATAAACAAACATGTCATACATGCAATCCAATCCAAATAATCACGCAACAATTCAACCAATCATAATTCATATAACTTTTCTAATTTTCAAAACAACTTTCCCATCGATTAAATAAACAAACATGTCATACATGCAATCCAATCTAAATAATCATGCAACAATTCAACCAATCACAATTCATATAAAATTTCTAATTAACCACACTAGTAGAAAAATCCCCCATTAGTATCGTTTTTTTTAGCCTATTAGTATCGTCTTTCACACGATACTAATAGAGGCGTTAGTAATAGAGAATCTTATTAGTATCGTTTGTAAAAAACGATAGTAATGAATTATATTAGTATCGTTTATTATAAAAAACGATAGTAATATTGAGCTTATTACTATCGTTTTTTAATAAAAAAGCGATACTAATAGAGTTCATTACTATCGTTTTTTACTAAAAACGATAGTAATAGACTATCGATGAGTATCGTTTTTTATAAGAAACAATAGTAATGTACTCTATATTAGTATCGTTTTTGAACAAATGATACTAATACTATTTTTTTATTTAAATTTATATTTGATTATTGGGCCAAATATATATATATATATATATATATATATATATATATATATATACTATATATTTATAAATATGCACCCTTTCGGCATTATCTGCAGCCCTTTCGGCATTATCTGTAGCCCTGTTCAATTTTGTATAATGTACAACAATATAATATTTTTTATAGTTAATTAAAATTTGTGAACGATACATATATAATACAAGTTCGATGTATTCATATAAAATATAATTTACAAGAACGTTTAATACGATCAATATTTACGAAGTAACTATAAATAAAATGTATAAATAATGTGCTACTAATACAAATTTTATTTAATTTGGATCGGACAATAAGAAATTTAGCCTGAAGAACCTCGCCCATTGCTCGCGAACCTCATCCAACTCTCCTTTGGTATATGGGGCAGATCTTCGAATGTAGTCCTTCAAAATCAAAGATTGAAAAAAAAAAACATATAAGTAATGTTATAGACGCCATCTTGCTTAGACTTTTAGGGCCACAATATTTGCAAACTAAAAAAAGGATGTTCTGTTATACACCTACCTAAGCTATGACGGGCAAATGAAAGATAATTTGCACTAAATTAAACTTGGAGTAATCTTAGCTTAAAACCTGATATACACTAAGTGTGCAAGCTCTCCCTCCGTTTCCTTTTTGTTGGTTAAGTTTGAAATATTTTCAGCAGTAATATATAATAATTTTATTGATTCCCAATTGATAGCATTTATAATTGTAATATCAGATCAAATGTACCTTTATATTGATTGACTAATCAAATAAATAAAAAGTTTCAATAAATTATCAAACGTATTTTAACTGTGTTCCCTCTCATGCCTTAGGGAAACTGTGTTCCCTCTCCACTCTTCTCATATTTTAACTATAATTAAGAAGCATAAGGGCTATATTTTCTATAGAAAGTGTGATCCCAAAGGGAAATATGTTCTTGAATATTTGCTTGAGATTTCTTAGTGGAATTGAATAAAATAAGAACAATTTGTCAACATAAATGATCTTTGTAATAAAAAGATTTCCAATCATTCACTCGGGGTGACCCAGCGCGGCTTCCAGTAGCCGAGCACCCAGCCAGCCACCCGGGGTAGCAGCTAGGCACCCGATAGCACCCCTAAGCAATAGCACCACTGCCCAGGCAGCAGCAGCACACCCAGGCAGCAGCACCACCACCCAGGCAGCAGCAGCACACCCAGGCAGCACACCCGGTGTTCTCTAACGACGCAAAACGCTTCATAATTTTCACAGGTAACACAGTATCTGTCTTCAGCACTTCAACTGATATGCAGGTATCTCTGTTTACATCGTCATATTCAGTTTAACAACACTCAATAAAGTATTGTTTGGTTTGGAGGGTATATGTTCTTCGTTTTTGGATTAGTTTGTTTGGTTTGGAGGGTATATGTTCTTCGTTTTTGGATTAGTTTGTTTAGTTTTCTCCATTTGTGTTCTTTGCTTTCCATTTGTGCTTTTCGCCTTTTTGAACTTAGAAACTTTAGTGTTAACTTGCATTTGTTCTTCACTTTGTGTTTATTGATCCAAAATATTATTTGCATTATTTGTGTCTTAAGTTGATTTTTGTGTCTTTATTCTGCTTCTCTTATTAATTTCTTGTGTAGAAATTAAGTGTGTGATTAAGTTCAATTCAATGGGTTGTTGGAAGGAGTGATATGGAAATGAGAATTTTCCACTAAATGCATGTTCATTCTATTTGGATGTTTAGTTAGTTTCATATTTTAAGAGGTAGAAAGAAACAATTTAAGATGTCATAAATTACATTAGAATAATTTGGTTTGACCCCAAGGCTTGGCTATTATTCATGAGATTATTTTCTGTTTTCGTTTCTTTTTCTGAAATAATAAAGATTTTATAATGTTCTCGGGCTGGTTATTTTGGCTGTAACCACCACTCACGGAGGCCATGAGGAAGCAACCGTCTGCCGACAGTGGCCCGTTGCTGCTACGAGAAAAATATGAAGCTGCTGTGTGGTTCCCCTGCTGCTGCTCGTGGTGGCCTGTTGTTGCTGCCGGTGGCCTGCTGCTGCTGCCGGTGACCTGCTGTTGCTGCTACCGGTGACCTGCTGCTGCTGCCGGTGGCCTGCTGCTGCTGCTGCTGGTGGTATGTTGTGGCTGTCGGTGGTCAGTTGTTGTTGTCCGAACCACCAGTAGTTTCCAGCATTCCCCCATGGCTCGTGTTCCACCCTTATGTGTGTTATTTTCTTCTTAACAACTATTGAATATCAACTTAAAAACCTTATTTCTGTTTTCATTTTTCTCTTTAGATTATATTTTCTTTATCTCTTTTGGATCACCTTAGTTCTTTTCTAATTATCAATTTTTGTTTCTACTTTTTGTTCTAAGTCATTGGCATCACTTTTAACAAGTTATTACTGTATTCTAGTTCTAAAACCGATATGATCAGGAAAATTACAGTCATATTAATTGATCTAGGATTCATTTTTTTTTATTGGTAATTACTAGTAATAGTCTCCATTGCCTTTTTTTGGTTTAAGGAACAAAGGTTATGTATGGAAACTTTGTTGTTTTAAGACTTATTTGTTTTTGGAAATTGTCTGAACTTTTGCTCATTTGGATACGCGGGTCAGGTTAGTTTACTTGATATCATAGTCTAAAAGATCCTTGTTTTACGTTTTCTCATTTGAAAATAGTAAAAGGAAGTGGTTCCAAAACTTCACCAAAATCCCAAATAAACTTCCAACTATGAGCACTAAACCACGCACCGCCTTCCAATACAATCAACTAAATAATAGTAAAAGGAAGTGGTGTTCATAACCACTTCCTCTCCAAAACTTCACCAAAATCCCAAATAAACCTCCAAATATGAGCACTAAACAAACCACCGCCTTCCAATACAATCAACTAAACAATAGTAAAAGGAAGTGGTGTTCATAACCACTTCCTCTCCAAAACTTCACCAAATCTCCAAAAAACCTCCAACTATGAGTACTAAAACAGAAAATTTCACCAAATTCCCAAAACACAACAAATTAAGGCATGATACAACTTACCTTTATTTGCTTGAAAACACCCTTACTTTCACCAAATTTCTTGACTATCTCATTCATGTACATCATGACATAGTAGCCACAATCCAAACCACCGGTCTGCTGGGCGCACTAACAAATTTACAAAAAACTAGGGTCAAAACAAATTACAACTGGATATTATTGTATCAATAAAAAATTGTATAATATTCGAATAAGAACAAAATATAAGTCATTCATACCTCGATTCTTGTGACCTCCAACACCATTTTAGTATTTTCTTTGATCCTTGCTCTGTACGACTTGTAAGCGCTGAAAAAAAATTCAATATGCAAAAGTGATACCAAAATAAGGCAAGAATTAACCTTATAAAATCGTGATTCAAAAACGAAAAGCTTGATAATCTAGAACAATAATCCTTACAGGTCAAACACGTTTTCGCAGCTTAGTTGACGTGGTGCCTGCTGTGTCAATGGGTCGAGTTGATAAATTATACCGTCACATAAATCAATGGCCATGAGAATCCAATGGTTGCTACAATAAACATAACACATGATCATCATATCCAAAAATAACTAAGTAATTAAATTGCATGCAAATAAGTTGCTAAAAAGAAAGGATGAACTGGTTCATACCTTTCATTGTAAGGTGCTAAAATAAGGTGGGACTTTGAATCTTTCCTTTTTAGTTCGCTGTTGAAAGCGTGTTTCACATACTTAACTACATCAAAGAAACTTCTCTTGCATTCTTCTCCAGACAATCGATGGGGACGCAAAAAGGTTATGTGTCCCCCTTCAAACTTAGAGATAAATTCTGTAAGGAGGTAGTTGTAATTCAAAACAAAAAGAACCAAAAATCATAACGCATATTTGTAACCACAACATAACGGGAAATAAAAAAAGTTGGCCATTATGTTTAGAAGGTTTACCAAATGGACACATGGATCACCGACATATTTATACACACTCCTCTAACAATTTCACCAACACATTTATACACACTCCTCTAACAAGTCCATCACGTGTATCATCACATGAACCATTATGTCAAAGAAAGAAGGTGGAAAATACATCTCGAATTTGCACAATGTCTCTACTAATTCTTCTTGCAAAGTGTCTAGCTCTTCTGGGTCAACTACCTTACTGCAAATCTTATGAAAAAACAAGCTCAACTTGATGATGGGCTCTCTTACATGCTTAGGCAACAATCCTCTTAGTGCAATTGGTAAAAACACTTGCATCATGACATGACAATCATGGGACTTCATACCATTCAACTTCTTATCAGCTAGAGATACAAAACGCTTTACATTCGAAGAATAACCAGAAGGCACCTTGATGTCATGCAAACACTCACAAAAAGTCCTTTTCTCCTCCCTGGACAAAGTGTAGCCAGCATGTGGTAAATATGCTTTGTTGTTATTGTTATACTCTGGCCACAAGTTGGGTCTAACCTTTTCTTTTTACATGTCTTGTTGCGCTTTGATACCGTCTTTTGTCTTTCCGTGCATGTTTAGAAGAGTCCCGACGATTGAGTCACACACATTTTTTTCGATATGCATGACATCAAGGCAATGCCTAACAGATAATTACTTCCAGTAAGGAAGATCCCATAGGATTGATTTCTTTTTCCATGATGGACCCTTCGTTATGCCCTTAGCCTGACCCTTTTTTGGAACCTTATCTGATCTCTTCTTTCTAACCTATTTTGGAGGCTATTTACCATAAACCATACTCACATTCTTCATTTTCTCAAACAATTCCATTCCCGACAATGGCTCACGAACTACCCTATTCTCAGTTTGGCCATTTAATCGTGATTTCATCCTTCGATATGGATGATGTCGAGGGAGCCATCTTCTGTGAATTCTATACACATTCTTACCCGAGAACTCAAGATAATCTTCATCTGCATCATCCTCACAAATCGGGCATGCATTTGCACCTTTGACTTTGTACCCCGACAAGTTTCCATAAGCCGAAAAATCATTTATAATGCAAAAAATCATCGCACGGAGTGTGAAATTTGTACTTATATGTGCATCAAACATGGACACACCTTCATTCCACAACAACATCAAATCCTCTACCAAGGGAGCCATGTATACATCTATATCATTTCCAGTTGCTTTGGACCTGATATAAGAAGAGACAACATTATATACTTGCGCTTCATACAAAGCCACGGAGGCAAGTTGTATATAGTTAGCAAAACTGGTCATGAACTATGTTGGGTACTAAGTGTGCCATAAGGATTCATCCCATCTGCACTTAAACCAAGTCTAAGGTTCCTATGCTCATCATGAAAAACTGGGAATTCCTTATTTATGTCATCCCATTGTTTGGAATCGGCGGGATGCCTGATTAGCCCATCTTTCTTTCGACCCTCATGATGCCACACCAAGCTCTTTGCATCACCCGGAATTGAAAAAAGTCTCCTGAATCTTGGAATAATTGGAAGATACCATAACACCTTAGCTGGAGGTAACTTCTTATTGCTACGGCTATCACCTTCCACTTTCTTATAGCGCGACAAATTGCACTTCGGACATGCATCCATGTTCTCATACTCCTTTCGATAAAGCACACAATCATTAGGACACGCATCTATCTTAGTGTATCCTAATCCTAACGGGTTTATCAACTTCTAGCATAGTAAGAAGACTTAGGCAGAACATTCTCGGGGTGCAACATGTCCTCAAAAGCTTCCAGAAAATCTGATAAGCCCACATCACTCAAACTGTGCTTCGCTTGTAAATTTGAGAATATTAAGACTGCTGAGAGCTTGGTATACTTAATACAACCCGGATACAAAGGCTTCTCAGCAGCATTTGACAAATCCTCAAACATGCGAGGTTTGTCATTGAGATGGTCTCCAAATGCATCCATCATATCATTCATTTCATTTTCCTCTATGACATCATTCCCATCCTCTGTAGTGTCATTGACCTTATAAGGATTCTCCCCTAATTGCACATCGTTGTTGTTATCATCATCATCCCCAAAAGTCAATTCTTCACCATGCCAATACCAAACCTCATAATCAGCCTTAAATCCACGGCGATACAAGTGATTCTCTATGAAATCTATGTCCGCCCACCTCTTTGCATTACTACAATCACGACAAGGGCAACATATCAATGGCTTATATTCTAGCCTCCGTTCTTCGGCAGCTTGATGTTCTAACGCTGCATTACGGAATTCTATAATCCCCTTTTAAAATGCTTTATCCCGTCGATCACCATACATCTAACTACGATTCATTTCTAAGAACAAAACAACGATCACTCTAATCACAACTATATAGCAGTAGACTTTTGTAACATTTCAAAACAACACATACTAGCACAAAAAAAAATCACATAGCATGTTATACAAAATAATTGTTCATTTCATCAACTAGAAATTATATACAAGGCATATTATAGATCATTGCATGGATAATGAATACAAACACCAATTCCATACAAAAAGTACACCGAATACAGTTTACTGAAAGGTCCTATAAGTAGTCTGTCAAAAACGATTCTAGGCAATAATAGAGACTTACATATACAAAAAAAAAAACCCACTACTAATAAAATCCTTAATTCAACATAATGGGACGAAAGAACCTCGCCCATTGTTCCCGTACTTCATCCACCTCCACTTTTGTGTATGGATCATTTCTTCGAACAAACTCGTTTTAATTAAGAATTGAGTTCTTTTCAATTATTATTTTATCATTAAAAGGAAGAAAGGATTAAAAAATATTGCTAAAAAAGAGATCACATGTAATAGGAGCTCATTTCTATGGTTTAATTTAATATATGGATGTAAATCATAGCTCTTTTATTGATATCATGTTAGGCAAATATTGACTCTTCATTATGCTCCTCTCAATGAGGTAAAATCCGAAAAACTAAACTTGGCATAGAATATGTAAGAATATTTAATATAATTCACATATATTAAATATTCTTACATAATTTCTTACATATTTTAATCCAACAAATATAAATTTCCAATAGAGCAATATACGCATATAAAATTGAAAGTACAAGGCTACCAAATAGAATTTCCTTACTAATTATCATTCAAGCATTTTGACAAACACCTTGTGGGCATGAATTAGTAGTGTGATTTTTCACATAAAGAACATAATAATAGTAAATCTAAAGCATTTCCCATTAAAATTCAACCACAAATCAACAATAACAATCACATATTGAAACTAGTTGAACAATATAACAACAATAACAACTTATTTAAATGAAATGAAATTAAAAAAAAAAAACAGAAGCAAACCTGAAATGTTGAACCAGGTCGAAGCTTCGAGGGATGTCGAACCTCGCAAGAATGAAGGTGCAGTCGAACGGAGGAAGAAGCAGTCGCGCCAGTCAAACCTCGCAGAATGAAAAAGCAGCGCAGTCGAACCTCGCAGCAGTGGGTGTCGAAGGAGGAAGAAGCCGATATACGACAGCAGCCGGTCGACGACGGAGGAAGAAGCAGCCGCTCAGTGGCCTGGTGGTGCAGTGGCTGTTGAAGGAAGAGGTGTAAAAGCTAGGGTTAGTGTTTTGGTGATGAGGAGTATTTTTGGCTATTCTATACTTTTTTATCATAAGCAAACGAGTGAAAATTAAACTAATGATAGCTGGTGGTACAGACTTTTTTTTTTAAAAAAAAAAACTTTCATTACTATCGTTTCTAAGAGAAACGAAACTAATATATACACTATTAGTATCGTTTTTATTACAAACGATACTAATAACGTATATATTACTATCGTTTTTATTACAAACGATACTAATAACGTCTATATTACTATCGTTTTTAACAAAAATGATACTAATATAGCATTATTACTATCGTTTTTATTAAAAACGATACTAATAATTTATCTATTACTATCCTTTTTACCAAAAACGATACTATTATAGCATTATTACTATCGTTTTTCAAATAAGCGATACTATTGGGGCGATACTAATAGACAATTTTCTACTAGTGCCACGACTAGCCACGACTAGTTAAAGTCACATACATACATACATAAATACATACATACATACATACATACATACATTGTGTAGTAGTTATAACTATCCACGACTAGTTAAAGTCTCCGAACCCAAAGTCTCCTATAATTAACCAAATAAAAACCAATTCTCTAAATCAAAATTAAAAACCTTAACAAAACCTTCCCAATACTACCAAAACAACTCTAAATCATCCTATAACCATACTACCAACGGGGCAATTAATCCCATCAATTAACCTCACATCTCAGTACATGCTACCCAATTTCCAACAATATTAATAAGTCTAGAATCACTTGTAAAGACCGACTAATGACCACAAATTAATGTTCTATTGTCCTTTCATTAGTATAATAAGTGGGTAATCAGTTGGATGATGAGGCTTGTCTAGAGATGGCAGCGGACCGCATCTGGTTCGTATCCTGATGAATCCTTTCCGCCTAGATCCAAATCTGCTCCAGATCCGACAGATCCATAGAATGAAGATCCAGATCCAGATCCAGATCTCGCGGATCCGAATCTAAAACGGATCCTCTTATATTATACTTACTAATTGAGATAATTAAAACTTTTAATACACTAAATTTTTTATTTCATCACATACACAATTAATATGCAAATTAAGACCCACTAATAACTTAGGGTAACAAACTAACATCATCAAAATCCTAAAATCCTTACATTACATAATAAACTTGGGTAATGGACTATTTAGGCATTGGAGTATTGGGTATTTCGTCCGTATAACTTATAAGACTATTATTAATTTAATATATGTTTTATTAAAAAAACGGATATGGATCCGCGGATCGGGGGCGGATCCAAAATAACCGAGCAACTCTAACTAATGAGAATCCACACGAAGGTACAAATTTTCTCGTAATTCTAAAAAGTTCAAACTATGAAAAAGAATTTTGAGGGATAGGAAACTACATTAAAGAAAACAAAACTATAAGAAACTAATAAAAATCAAAACATTAGAGGGCTAGGGTTTAGGTCCACCATAATTTAAATCCTTAATTGATTAAAGATCAATGTTCAATAAGTCACAGATAAGTTTTAACCGAGATCTAACAGGCTCATGCAACTTATTAAATCTATAGAATTAATCTAACATGCTCACGCAATTTACTAGATTAAATCCACCTAAAATCTTAAGTTTATATACAATTTTAACATCTCGGCTACCGACTCAATATATGCTCAAATTTATTTGATAAAGATCAGATTTTTTTAGGAAGATAAAAGTAAATTATTGATTAAAGAACAAAAGAAATTAATCAACACATTAAATCAATCATAGATCCCTAAACTTGTAGAAGGAAAGAACTAAACCAATTATAAAATCCAACGGAAGTACTAGCTATTCGTAACCAGAACTGCAATACCAGAACCGACTACTTTGTGTCCTTTCCTCCAAAACCATTTACGAAAATTCCAAAACGAAATCAAACTAAATCAACACAATTCCGACAAAAACGACAGTATAGTCCATGCTTGTTGGTCCACTAATACGCTTCCTAACATATGTCGGGTCGAACCGATGCGTTCTATCCGTAAGTCTCCAATCCAAGAACTATGTCTAAGTAATGGACATGACTCCTAAGCTAGAAACCAATGCGTCACTAACCTAGACGACAACACACCCTATGACATAATTAACCCACGATCAAACACGAGGTAGCGGCTATGACTTGACCCAAATTAGTAACCAATACGTTACTAAATTAAGCAACCTTTTCGAGAAAACGATTCAATAATGCATCGATATGATCACCAAGATCAATAACAAAGTCCGAAAATTCAATTTCAAGAATCCGACATGAAAATCAAAGTTTGACACGAAAATTCAAAATCTTAAAAACCAAGATTCATCAAGAAACGAAAAAACTTATCAAGATCTTTTTTTTCAAGATTTCCAAGAAAGTCCAAGAATCATCAAGAAAGTTCAAGATTCATCAAGAAAGATTGAGATTCATCAAGATTCATCAAGAAAGATTAAGATTCATCAAGATTGAGAAAGTTCAAGATTCATCAAGAAAGAATCTTTGTCTATCTTATGTTGCATGCTTGAGTTCCCTATTTGAATGGGACAGTCTAGTTACTCGCCACTAATGGTGGAACTCCGTATTTTTCAAGTGACGATGTCGAGTACTTGTTGTTTTATTAGGTCAGGCTTGGGCGTGTGTATCCGCAAGATTGTAGTTAGACTTAGATTTGTTTTCTATGTTTTTTCATATTTCGGTTTAGTACTTTGGCAGTTATGATACTTTGGATAATTTGGGATGTAGTAGTATTTGGACCATGTTGATTTTTGGAGTAATAATAACGATATTTGGGGTTTTTGTTTAAACTTTTTAATATGCCGCATTTTTGTTAGAGTGCATTTCAACTTTGTATCATATTTCGATACTTTGTAAAAGTCGAGGTGTTACAATCCCTTTATTGACAGGTTTCTCCGGAATGATGATGGTGAGCCAGAGGATACTATTAACATGGTCCCGGAAGCTTAATGCTTTATTTATTATTCCTTTCCTACTGGTGTTGACATGGTGAGACTGTTCTTCTTTTGATAAATTATGCTTTCATTATTTTGTTTCTTGATATAAATTCACCGGATGTTCTTGTTTCTTTTTTCTGAATAGGTGCCTAGGTCAAGCATGATGAAGGCTTTGGATGTGAGTAACTAATTAAAGGAGTACATCTGGCGGATGAAGCAGAAAACTTGCTTTCGGAAGTCTACGGACGTAAGAACCTTCTTTTTTCTTGGGTGCATTTGTTGTTTTTACATCATTGTTCATGCTTTTTCCTTTTTTCTCCCAAGCCAGTGAGCCGGTCGCTACTCTAGTGTTGGTCAGGCCGAAGAACCAGGTCGAGGAGAGTGCAGAGGAGGGAAGTCAGCAAGAGGGTCCGTCATTGTCGCAAGAGCCATACCGCCCTTCTCTACATGCAGACGCCTTCTCGCAGCTGGCGGTTTTTTACGTGTCCACTATGCAGGAGTTTGTTTTCAATAGTTTGGAGATTTCTTTCATGGATCTTCTGCACTCAAACCCTCGGCCGGGATAATGCCCAATTCCTCTCAGTTAGATGTGAAATTCACATCTAACTTGGTTTTTTGGTAAATAAACACAAGTTTTGGGGGTTATTGGGTGGGGGGTTTAGGGTTTTATTTACAAAACTGCCACTAAAAAGTTGTGGTTATTTACCACAATGCCATGTTAGATGTGAAATTCACATCTAACTGAGAGGAATTGGGCACTCCTCCCCTCGGCCGTCTCATAGTGAGCCTGATTGGTATGACTAGGGGGGGGGGGGGCTTAGATGCCAATGAGTTGTACCTGTATTTTCCTCATTCAGGAGGAAATGGAGTCTAGCTTTATTGTACTTGGGATTTTGATGATGTATGCATATATTTTTAGATTTTTGAGTTTTTGAATTTTTTTATTGATTATGTAACTCTGTGCGCTGGGGCGCATAGAGGGGCTATTTTTGGGTAGTTTTTAATGCTCATGCTTTATAAGCCTTGTTTGTCTGATGCATAAGTGCACATTCTCTGTATTTTTCATCAGTTCTCTATCCCTCTGAGTGTTTTATAAATTCCAAATGGAGAAGAAATTTGAGAGTCTATTAAATGAGTGGCTCAAACTCCTTGTCCGAGAAGAGAGAGAGAGATTGTAATACCCCTAATTTTTGGGCTATTTTATTTCTTCAAAAACTAATCCAACCTGATCGACCTCTTATGAATCAGCAAGCTATTGTGCAACTGGGCCAACAAAATACGGCTTAATTCATAATTGGATTAACAGCCATCAAAGGGCCCATAGAAGCCTTATGGCCGGCCAATCATTAGTGCAAGCTAAATGATTATGCAACACATAGTCATTACTTAAACGCTAACCTATATAAACTCACCTAAACTAAAACCCTCATCTTTTTGCTTCCTCTCCACAAAACCCACCACCCTGATCCTTTCACCCACTCAAAATCCTCTCAACTTTCAACTAAAATTCAACCTACAACACATATTCAAGAAGGTTGACTAACCTTAAACAATTATTTGAGTTCTTTTGGAAAAATCATCCAATCTTTCTCCTCTTATTCCTCATCAATTTCGGTCAGACCTTAAAGGCTAAAAAAAGGCTCGTTTTCTTGTGCAATTAACTAAAGTTAACTAGCTATTCTATTTATTTTGTAATTAATCAATTTTAGAATAGTTTAGTTGATGATTCTGATGATTAAAGTATGATTTTTGTATGATTTTACATAATGAATTGTTATAGAATTTTTTTACTTACCCTTCATGTTTTCGAGTGATGATTGAATGTTGATCTTGATGAATTTCGAATATTTATTGTATAATTCATGATGTTATTCTTGCTTGAATTGTTTTAAGTTTCATATGATGATTTTGCATGAATTTTTGCATGAATTCGATTAATGAATTTGCATGATGAATTGTCAAGTGATGATGGTGATGGGCGAGTGTTGTTCGAGTGATGTTGAGCATGTTACATGATCAAAGATTATATCTTTATAGTTTGATTCATGAGTTTAGCCCTTGTTTAATTGTTCTATGATAATTGCATGATGATTCTTGCATGAATTTAATTTAAGAATTCAATCTTGAATTGGTCGTGTACACCTTGGGTGATTTTGATGAGTTCGAATGAATCTTTACATTCAAAGCATGTATTTTTATTGTTCAATCTACGAGTTGATTTTTCGATGATGAATTATTCTATTGCATAATTATAAAAATGATATTGAATTACATGATTTAAATCCAATAATTCCTCTTGAAGAATGTCATGTGGCCCTAACCTTTATTCAAATATTTCAAGCATTTTTCTCTAATTAAAGTTTAAATCTTTGAGGCCTAATATACAATTTTATGATTGCCTACTTTATGTTATGAATCGGTTTAAAGTATGATTTGTATAAACTAATTTCAAGACTAAACCTTAGTGTTGACTCTAAGACTTGGGTTAAGTCACAGCCATTGTACCTAGGGTTCTCTGGACAGTTTAGTATTATTGCGTCGTTGCATCGATGAAATTAGACGCTATTCGTAGTTGTCAAGAGGAGAGTGTAATATAATGCCCGACCTGCCGTATTAAGAAAGTTTGGTCATGTTGACTTGACCATACAAGAATAGACCGGCCTGGAGTGCAGACTTAGTTTTCAAAGGTGTGATTTTGATAATGCATCTTGAGCTATATGTCGTGTAAGTGCCTAATTTATATATATGATATTATGGTTAACTTGCAGGGTGGCTCGTTGGGTAATTTATGTGTTATATATTTGTGTGTATATTCAATCATCTGATTTTGTCAATTGAACAAACTTGTGATTGGTTGTTTCCATCTTAGGTGGCACAACCTAGTTGCTCCCCACTAATTGTGGACCTATTTTCAGGTGAGCCAAATGGCAGCGAGTGATTGTGGGGTTTGGGTGTGAGCTCGTGTGCAATAGGAGCCTCCCCTTTTTATTTCCCTTTTGAACATTTAGATTGATTTAGACTTTGGACTTTATTCTTTTATGTTTTAGTTTTTATCTGCTGTTTGGATAATTTATTCGAGTTTGTATTAAACTAAGTTTTGGGGTTATTTTCTTTGAATTTGATTATTGAACTTTGGATTTATTTAGTTAATTCTCTAATCGTAACCTATATTAGTTCATTTTTGTATTTGAGTGGCAATCTGTCTCGACGTTATTTCCACTAAGGTCATTGTCAAAAAGACGGGGCGTTACAGCAATTTTCAAAGATTAGGTTGTGACACCTAATTCATGCAGCCTTGGGTTTTTGGGACCAGCACAAACATGTCTTCCGTTTCCGTGACAGAGAAATTTTTCTGTTGCCGGAAGAGTTGGGTGCCATTGTTAGTCTCCCATGCACCGTATAATCTTGTCTACCCAATATTTATGAACGTTTTCTTGGCTTTATTCTCGGGCCATTCGGGAGATTTTCCATGGGATGGCAATAGACTTAGCCGCTCTGGTCGAGCATTATTCCAAGATCGGGCTGTGGTCCTTTGCCTTTTTGCTCGATTCTTATTTGTGGAGAGCGATTCATCCATGGGGCATGCGTCCCTGATTGCCGTAATGGAGCAGTTTGAGGGAAGGACCCCTATTCCCTTGTGTTCGGGCGAGCTACATATTTCTAGCCCTTGATCTTCTCATGCGGGACACTTATGCTTCAGTTACTGGATGTCCATGTCTTCTGCAGGTAATATTGTCTTTTATTTCTGAAAAAACTTTTTTTTTCACCAAGTTTCTTAAAAATAGTGACGTCTCATATTGTTTTGTAGATATGGCTTAGCGAAAGGCTCAAACTTATCGAGCCCCCAGCTAACCCGGAGAAGTACACGCCAAAGGGTTTGTTTGCTTGTAAGTGTAATAACCCGAAATTCTTAGCCAGAAAATTTCGTGGTTAATTATTACCATTTCTATTATTCTAAGTCCAAAAGGCCCAATTAATTGGACTGTTTAATCTTATTTCCTTTCCTTGTCTCGAATTTGGGCCCAAAGACCCATTTTTCCCCTCCCTTGGCCGGCCCTCCTTGTATATGGCCAAGGATTATTTTTCTTTTTATTTATTATTATTAATTAGATAATTCTATATCTAATTATATAATTGTTATTCTCCTAAATTAAAAATCCTATTTTAACTAACCTTTACTGAGTCTCCTAAATTGACTCATCTGCTCCTATTTTCACTCAACTTTTCCCCTATTTTCCTCATGTTACACGACCCCCCTCTATTTTATTTTTTTCTTTAATTAATTCTTTTGTTCTTTATAATTATATAGGGAACAAAACTCATATTTTCTTTTCCTAACTTCAAAAACTGTAAACTCTTAAAAGAACCCACAAAACCCTAAAGTAGCCGTGTATTTTCTTGTTTTCTTCCTAATTCAAGGTAACTAGACTAACCCCCTTGAATTTGGATTAATTTATCATATAGTTGATTAGGATTAAACTAGGAAAATCGATTGAATTAGTATAATGATAGGCTAGGAATTTTCGAACCATGCAATGTATTTTTCTATGATGTTCTTGATATTTTCATATGATCTTTTATGAATCTTTATTGTTTTAATTAATTCTATGCATGATTTATTATCCTAAATTATAAGTTTTGATTAGAATAATTGCATGTTAATTTTCGAATTTGATTCTTTGATCATGCGTGTATAGGTCGAACCCATGCTTAGTTTGATGATGATTTTCATAATGATTTAAAATTATGATCTTGATTTATTTAATTGTTTAATTAAAGTCTTGAATTAAATTTATAATCTCGCTCTTGTTTCTTTATTAAAGTCGTGTGGTCCAAGAATTCATAAGGAATTAAAGTTTCGATTTTTTCTTGATCAATTATGTTCCTAATCTTGATTTATTGATTAATCTTTAGTTTAAAAGTAATTTATTTATGATATAATAGGTTCTTGAAATTAATCTTGATCTTATTTTATTTCTTGATTGGCCGAGTATTATTATATGAAAAAGGGTGAATTTTGATCTTGTTTTGATTCATGTTTTGATAATTCAATGTTTAATTTATGATTTTATTACTTATTATTAAGTTTATATGATTGACTTATGATAATTGTGTTTGAATAATTTAAAGTACTAATTTGGTTATTTTTGATGAAAATTTCGAGTGGATTAAGATGATAATCAAGGGTATTTTTCTCATGTTTTATGCAATATTAATTGATAATTATTAGTTTATATATTTATTTGATGAATTATTTGATCTATTGAATTGTTTATGTGATTGGTTAAAGAAGTTGATTTTGATTATTTATTTTATTTAAAATGTCGTGTGATATGAAGGGTATTATGATCAATTTAATTTAATTTGGCTTATAATAATTTAGTTTATGATTTAAGGATTTAAAAATATTAAAGGAATAAAAAGGAAATAAGAAGATAAGTTGTAATGATAAGGAATTGACTTTTGATAAGATGATAAGAAGTATTGGTCTCACGATGGCCATGTCGATAAGATAAGAAGAGGAAGCCTGTTTGGTGATACACGGGTCACCAGATTAGGTTAAGTCGAAGCCACAGCCCTACTGCGGTCTCTGCGCAATTCTGGATCTTAAGATGTGTAGTCGTCTAAGTAGTAGTACACAGGCTACTATTTAGGAGTTATGGCCATAGCTTAGGCTTAGTACTTGCAAAGGAGAGCTACGGGTAGCATACACGGGTTCTTCCCGGCGCATTTTAGGAAAGTTGGGATGTACACAGGCATCCTTACGAGCTATAATGACCGGTCCATGAATTTAAGAAGATGAATAAAAAATGGGATTTGGGTAATAATATGATAAGATAAGTATTCCACGGGTTGGCGTATGATTGGTATAATAATGTACGTAATTATGTATTTAATGGAGTATTTATGTATCCATTCATGTATTATTTTAAGTATGTCATATTAAGTCTTCCGCTGCGTACGTCTGACAGGTATGTATTTATGTATGTATTTGTATGTATTTTTATACGTATTTATATGTATTTTTATACGTATTTTGTATGTATTTTTATACGTATTTTGTATGTATTTTTATACGTATTTATATGTATTTTTATACGTATTTGTATGTATTTTTGTACGTATTTTGTATGTATTTTTATACGTATCTGCATGTATTTTTTTTATACGTTTATACGTGTATTTTTGTACGTTTTCTTGGTTGATTCTATGATATTATATGGTTTATAGTTCCACATGTAAGTGGGACAGCCTAGTTACTCGCCACTGACGGTGGACCCCCCCCCCATTTCAGGTGATGATATTGAAGAATAAGTGGGCTTACGTATGGATCGGGCTCAGTGTTCTGGCAAGATTTTTAGAGAGAACCCGGAGTCTGCTTTATTTTCTTTCAGTTTATTATTTCTTAGTTTTGCCCAGCTTGTTGGGAATAAACAATTTTAGTTGTGGTTCATTGTTTAATAAGGATTTATGGACATTTTATCTTTCCATTAGTTAATGATTAATAAAAGTAACTCTTGAATTTAATAATGTTTTGTTATGTTTTGTCTGGTAATGATCCATTCATCGATTTCCTTCATAAATCGACAGCTTATAAAAGTCGGGTCGTTACAGTTGGTATCAGAGTATAGGTTAAGACCCTAAAGTTACTTCTTCATAAGTAGCTTGAAAGACGAGTGCTTTATGTATCACGAGTGCAACTTAGCCTAAAATGAAAAACTTAAGCGAGTGAAGCCATGGGTAGAAGCCTAGGATAGGATATTTTGTACTTTTCTGAGCTTCTTTTATGATTTACGTGCATGTATGATTATGCTAGCCGAGTCATTATTTTGTAGCATGTCGACCCCGGAACGCAACTCACGATTTAGGCGTCGAGCTTTAGAGGATGCTATCCTCACTCTAGCTCAGAGAGGCGTCCAACCGTTGAGCGGCCAGTCTTCGTTTGATCGAGTTGCGCGACTTCGACCTCCGGTCTACGATGGGGCAGCGGACCCAATCGTTCTCGAGAACTGGATTCGAGAAATGCGGAAGTTGTTCGATGCTCTTGTGTGTTCCGAGAGTGAAAGAGTCCCGATAGTATCCTACTACTTGAGAGGCAAAGCTGATAACTGGTGGAGTGCCTTGCGGGCCAACCCCGAGACAGATCTAGTCTTGGACTGGAAAGACTTCACCAAAAAGATCCAGGATCGATTCTATCCTGATGAGCTGAGGTGGCAGAAGCAGGAAGAATTCCTCATGCTCACTCAAGGCAGCATGTCCGTTCAGGCTTACACGAACAAATTCACAGAGCTTTCTCGGTTCGCTTCTACAGTCATTCCTTCTGAAGCCGAGAGACTCAAGAGGTACATAAAGAAGATGGACCCTCGCATTCGGGTTCACGTGATTAGTAGTGGAGCAACGACCTTCCAGAGGGCGTATGAAGTGGCTCTGGAGATTCATGCGTCAGTCGCTGAGGAGGAAACAACAAAGAAGAGGGTGACTTCGGTTCCAGTGCCAGCAAAGAAGCCTCGGTTCGAGTCTACTCAGAAGCCTCAGTAGAGTACTCGAACAGCTCCCAGTCAAGGCCCGAGAATTTTTCAAGGCTGCAAGAAAGAGTATCACCCGGGCAAGAGATGTAACGGGTCACCGATCGTATGCTTTGAATGCGGTCAGGAAGGTCACAAGTCGATGTGTGTCCTAAGAAGCGCCCAGCTGCAACAAGTAGTCCGGCACCAGTAAAGAACAGAATCTTCTGCATGACTCAGGAGGAGGCGGATGCTCAGCCAAATGTGGTCACGGGTACCTTCCTTGTCCATAATATTAAAGCTTATGTTTTGTTTGATACGGGTGCCACTGTGTCTTTTGGTTCAAGATCGTTGATTGTAAAAGCTAACCTGACGGGAGAGTCTGTCAAATCTGTGATAACTCTACCTTCGGCAGAGGATTTTGCCTGTCATCGGGAATACAAAGATGTTCCCATCGTTATCTCGGGAGTGCAGTTTGAAGCTGATCTGAAGGAATTCCCTATGATTGAGTTCGATGTAATCTTAGGGATGGATTGGCTACCGAAGTATCGAGCAGCTTTTCGTTGTCATGATCAGGCTATTACTTTGCGAGGACCCAACGCGAAGAGGGTAACCCATGTCGGGAACCCATGAGCAAAGGTCTGAAGGTGGTGTCTGCAATGAAGATGCGCAGCCTGCAACGCAAGGGTGAATCCGTATACCTGTGTCAAGTCAAAGACGTGACCAAATAAGAACAATTGGAGGCCATTCCAGTTGTCCGAGATTATGCAGACGTGTTTCCAGAGGAGTTGCCAGGAATACCACCGGAACGTGAAGTAGAGTTCAACATAGATTTGGTGCCCGGAACACCGCCAATCTCGAAGGCTCCGTATCGTATGGCCCCTGCAGAGCTGAAGGAGTTGAAGGCCCAGTTGCAGGAATTGATCGATAAGGGCTTCATAAGGCCAGTGTAATACCCCGAAATTTCGGGATATTTTAAATTTTTCATAATTAATTAAATATATAATTAATTGACTATTTAATTGATTATTATTTAATTAATTATTAACTTTATTTGTAGCAGTCCAGTTATTTTTAATCCTGGCCCGAAATTTTTTTATTTTATCTTGCCAAAACCTGAGCCCAATTATTCCCTTTGATTTATGTGTTACACAGTTTCCCCTTTCATTCTTTTCTTGTTTCTTTAATTTCTTTTATTCAATATTATTATTAAACCTTTATCTATTTTGACCTTTCCAAAAATCCTATTTTTATTCTTGCTCTCATACTTTTTTTTTTCTACTAAATTTTAGGAACTCTTAACCCTTTTTCCCTTCAATATTTTCGGTCACCCCATCTTTTCTTGTTGATTAATTTCTTTAATTTGTTCTACCCTATATATTAAATGTTACATCTATTTTGATCCATTCTAGAAAAACCCTATTTTTATTACTCTTTCTACTTTGCTTACTAAATTATAGTAAACCTAGACCCTTATTTTCTTTTCATGTTACACAGCCAATAGGAAGAACTACAACAACCAATTTCTTTATTTATCATCCTTCAAAGATCAATCATTAAAACTATTCCTAACCCTTTTCTATTGCTTCAACCCTTAAAGATTGATCAAGAACCTTAAAGAAACCTTAAAGAACACAAGGAAATCGTTAACCTTGGTGATTATTCGAACCATATCATTCCTTCAAAGGTAATTGGATTGCTTTTATTTAATCTTTAGGATAGATTAGTTTCATAGTTTTTAGAATATGGTTTGGAATTGTTTAGAACGATGTAGGATTGCTTAGAATTAGTATCATGTTTATGATTGAAATTTTTCGAATGATATGATGAATATTATGATGTTATTTTCTTGATTTCTTTATGTAAATTTGATGAATCTTGATTATTTAAATTATTAATTAAAGTCTTAAATTAAAAAGAATATTTTTGTTCTTGTTGTTCTAAAATTGTCGAGTCACTTAGAATAATTTTAGGGGTTTCTTTACTGTTTCATTATAAATCGTAATTTATTTCGTGGCAAAATTCGTCCTTTTATTGCTTATAATAATTTAATCTTTCAAACCGGTAAAACTGTCCAGATTTAGTTTACGAATTTATTAAGATACTTAATCAATTCGGATGGCTACGAAATTTTAGGTGAAAGTCAGTAATAGTGTTTTACAGCTTGTGTTAAATTTTTGTAATTTTTAAAGTTCGTTTGCTATGGCAGAAAAATCTGAAACTGATTACAGCCTAATCTGATTGGTTAGTTATAAAATCCCTTAAAAATAGTAAATGAAGTTCTTTTTGGACGAAATTTATGCACGTTAAACCTTGAACCCATGTTTAAGTCCCATCAAAATTTCCAGATCATTTGATACCTTTTGACGGTCGATCTTAATTTAATTCTTTAAATCAGATTGTGTAAAATAGGGTGATTGAATTATTAAAACATGTTACTATTAATTCTTGAAATGTTTATATGATGATATGATGAATTTATTTAATTAGTATTTTTAGTTTAAAAATGTCGAGTGGTCATATCAGGGTTTGACCAATTTTAGTTTAATTTCTGACTTATAATAATATTGGAAGGTAATTGTAGGAACTATAATTGTCATTATTATAAATATAACAATACTTCGGAAAGCAATATTATGACAAAAGGAATAAGTTGCATTATAATAATAATAATAAAAGGATTTCAGGGATAGTTATTATATTTATCACCATAATATTTATTATCATTATTATTATTAAAAGGAATTATCAGGGACAAATGACAATATGAAGGGAAATAACAATATGACAAAAAGGGTAAATTACAACATGATAATAACGAAGAAGATTACAGGAATAATTACCATTATATTTATATTTATTATTATTATTAAGGAAGTCAGTAGGGATAAGCCGCAATATGAAGGAAAGTAATAATATGAATAAAGAAAGGGTTATGGGTAAAATATGACAAGATAAGTATTTCAGGGGAAGGTTTCCTTTGTATATGTGTATAGTATGAATTTCGTATATTTGTGACTGTATGGTATACGTATATTGTATGTATTTCTAACCGTATTTTGCAGGTATTTTGTACGTATTTTCGTACGCATTCCGTATGTATTCTTGTACGTATTTTTATACGTATTCTGTATGTATTTTTGTACGTATTCTGTATGTATTTTTTGTACGTATTTTTATACGTATTCTGTATGTATTTTCGTACGTATTTTTGTACGTATTCCGTATGTATTTTTGTACGTATTTTTGTACGTATTCCGTATGCATTTTATACGTATTTTTGTACGTATTCCGTATGTATTTTTGTACGCATTTCGTAGGTATTGTTTTTGCATTATTTTTCCGCATGATGTTGGTCCTTTTCGAGTGGTATAAGTTTAGTTTGGAGTTTGAGTCAAGTTAAGATGAACAAGATTGGATTAGAAGTTAAGCTATGACGATAAGGAATTGAATTGAGGATTGGAATAGAACAGAACAGAACAGAATTGAATTGAATTGAAAAGATGATTAACTATGAAGTGACCACCTATCTAGTGGCTCATGTGCCATGAACATAGGTATAGTCGAAGCCACTGTCCTATCTTCGGATTGGGGACAGTTCTTGATCCCAGTGCTTGGGGAGTAGATCCTTGTGGTTGACCCGGCATGAGCAAGGAAAGTTGGGGGGAGTAGATCTTCGTGGTTGACCTCTTACGAGCATATGACTGGTCACGGATTAGCACCTGGTTGGGAAAGAACAGAAAAGAAGAGTCATTGATGAGGATTAGAAGTCTAGAATTGGTTGAGCTGAGCTGAAGGTCTTGTTAAGGATGACTTGTATGATTGTTTTCCGCTGCGTACTTGATGTGATTGCTTGTTGACTTCTTTGCATGATGACTTGTTCGACAGTTCAGATGATCTGTTCTGATTATTATGTTTCTAATTGTGTTCTACTGATTAAGTAGAACAATCTAATTACTCACCACTGACTGTGGACCCCCCCCCATTCTATTTCAGGTACAGGTGGTGCTTGAGTTTAGGCTACGTATGGGCTGGGATTGTGAGCTAGCCAGCTTAGAAGTGACCCGATGACTAGTTTAGATTATATTTATTTGATTTAGTAGTTTATTCTTTATTTTGTAATAGTAAAGGATATTGGTTTGATATTTATTTTGGGATTATCTAACAGATTTTAATGAATAATATGATTAAGTTTTAGAGCTTCCGCTGTAGTTTATGAACCTAACTTTGAAGTTTTAGAAGTTAATGATCTGTGATTGTTGTTTTCTCCGAAAACAACGCTGCTAAATTACGGGTCGTTACACCCAGCGTGTCTCCTTGGGGTGCTCCGGTATTGTTTGTCAAGAAAAAAGATGGCAGCATGCGATTGTGCATTGATTACCGGGAACTCAATAAGGTGACCATTAAGAACAAGTATCCATTGCCCAGGATCGAGGATTTGTTCGATCAGTTGAAGGGAGCCAGCGTGTTCTCCAAGATTGATCTCAGGTCAGGTTATCATCAAATTTCAGTGAAGACGGAAGATATACCTAAGACCGCCTTTCGCACCAGATACGGGCACTACGAATTTGAGGTAATGTCGTTCGGTTTAACTAATGCTCCTGCAGTTTTCATGGATCAGATGAACCGGACTTTCCATCATCTCTTGGATGTGTGTGTGGTGGTGTTCATCGACGATATTCTCATATACTCGAAGAGTGAACAAGATCATACTCGACATCTGCATATGGTGCTAGACGTCTTACGAGCTCAGAAGTGATTCGCGAAGTTGTCTAAATGCGAGTTTTGGCTCAAGGAAGTAGCTTTTCTAGGGCATGTGATCAATGCGGACGATGTCAAGGTGGATCCTGCCAAGATAAAGGCAATAGTGGAGTGGCACAGTCCTAAAAATGTGGCCGAAGTTCGAAGTTTTCTTGGCCTAGCAGGTAACTTAAAGCATTTAAGGAAGCTAAATAAGTTATTTATGCATGAATACTTACCTGTGAATTCCCTGTATCAGGTTATTATCAGAGATTCGTGAAAGATTTCTCTAAGGTAGCAGCGCCTATGACCAAATTGTTGCACAAAGATTGCAAGTACTTGTGCACGGATCAGTGCGAAGAAGCGTTTGCAAGTACTTGTATCTGCGCCAGTTCTTGCTCTGCCAAATGAAGGTGTGGGATATGAGGTCTACAGTGATGCGTCTAAGAAGGGTCTAGGTTGTGTTCTGATGCAAGAAGGCAAGGTGATTGCATATGCTTCGAGGCAACTCAAGATTCATGAGCAGAACTATCCTACTCACGACTTAGAGTTGGCAGCTGTAGTGTTCGCTTTGAAAATTTGGCGACATTATCTTTATGGTGCTACTTGCAATCTATTCACCGATCATAAGAGCTTGAAGTATATCTTCAGTCAGAAGGAGCTCAACATGAGGCAGCGACGATGGCTCGAGTTGATCAAGGATTACGACCTCTCAGTTGACTATTGTGAAGGGAAGGCCAATCGTCGCATGAAGGTTCCAGTGTGGGATAGGTTGGAGTGGCTTCCCTTGGTTCGTTCTGAAGCTATGAAGAAGCGGTTGAGAACTAACACGGGAAAGAAGGGAAGAATTACAATTGAGAAGAATGCTAAGAAGCAATGGGAGCGGAAGCGAGACGTCAAGGAGCCCGAGAAATGAAGCTGGCACTATATGAATATTTGGTTTTATTTTTTGTTTTATTTCTTGTTTTGTAACACTGAAATCATTGGCCTGCGTGCCGCCTTAGACATTGATTTATTGAATAAAACATTTATTGAACATTACTGTTTTCATTTATTTTCAGCGAATAAAGTTAATAAATTACACTGTCTCATTTGTATTCAAAGGGCAAGTTTTAATTTTTATTAAAGGGGTCGAACCTTAAATATAATCAAGGTTGCCAACGTATCCAATAGGGAATCGGGCCAGTCGTAATTCTAGCTAGAAATCCATTAGTTCAACCGTTGATCCAAATTTGTTAGACTGTAGAAGGGGTCTCCATTTAAGTCGATCAATTCTGTGGCACCACCCGATAGGATTTTCTTGACAATATAAGGGTGGCCTAATATTATTTACCTAATTGCATGTGTCGCTAACAGGCCCGTCACTACTTTAAAATATATTTTCGAGTTCTATCAAAAACTGATTTTTATTATATCTTTGTTCATGACCCGATTTTTCTTGGTCGATTTTCAGGTTGATATTTGGTCGGGTATATTTTTTATAAGTATAATTACAGTTTAGCCTAAGTTCAATTAAAATTTACACTGCTAAGCAAAGATCACAAAACGAATACTATTCTCAATTGGTGTCGCCATGTCGGGTCATGACACACTTGACAAGTTGTTTGAAAATTTTAGATTTTAAAAGGAAACTTCGATTTAAATAATCCAACCTTTCAACGTTTGGACAATAATAATTCCATCTTTGCGTAATTATCTAATCATCCAACCTTTCACTACCTTTTGACACTAATGGTCTTAATTGAATGTTTACTAACAAGGCTACAACAACCGGTAAATCACTTTAGAAAATTTGATTTAAATAATCTAACTTTTTAACGTTTTGACAATAATAATCTCACCTTTGTATAATTCAACTTTTCACTATCTTTTTACACTAATTATGTAATTATGTATGGTTGATGGGTCACTAGAGTAATAAAAAATAAAATTTGACTTCTTAAGGTTAATGTGTCACTTAAACAAAGGCCTGCTTAGTTATTTACATGACAAACAGGTCATATGTCATTTGGACCATTACGACCCGTTTGGCTGTTGGTAATAAATTGTGGTAATGGTAATGAGTTTATAGTGTAATTTTGTTAAGGAAAAATCTTATAATGCCCGTGCAAAACATATTTTCATTCCCTAGCTTCAATTTTCTTCTTATTTTCTATTCTCATCCATTACCATGGGGGGTGGTATTAGATGAGAATGAATATTTGTGAAGAAAATTAGATAAATTGGAGTTAAACTAGTTACACCATGGGAATGAATTTTGATTTCCCTTCCAAATTTAGTTATAAATTCATTGAAATTACCATCATTTATGACAGGCTACCAAACGGACCGTTAGTATCAAAAGGTAGTAAAAGGTTGAATTATTAGATAATTAAGCAAAAATATGAATATTATTGTCCATACGTTAAAAAGATTATTTAAATCTATTTTTTTTTTCATTTTAAAATAGATGTGATGGTTGTATCATCCGTGATCCACAAAATAATATGTAGCTCAAACGGGCCCCCATTAAACTAAGTTGAACCCACACGTGACGCGTGGGAAGAAAATTCTCGTGCCATCTCGTCCGATTTATACCAAGCTTTTGACCTTCTATTCCAATCGAACTATTTTATACCTCCGTCTCTTTTTGTTTGCTACTTAGAATTTTATTACTTTTTATTGTGTAACTTTGACTATCTTTAATTTTTCATGTATAAGAAAAAATATAGTCAAGTGGGATCTCGTTTGATTTGGCTCTTCCGCTCTTCATATGTAATTTTTTTAATTTTTTTATTACATATATTTAAAGATATATTTATTTAAAGTCGTATTTTGGGAGACGTGAAAAAACAAATGTAGCAAATTTTAAGGGACAGAGAAAGTATCAATTTATTTTCGGGCCACTCTTTGTTTAATTTTTTTTATCAAATTGGACAATTTTAAATTAGAAAAATTATAAGAAATAAGTCAACCTTTAAACGATCTTCCACTAATTTACTGGTGGAGAAAGTTAACAATTCAATGCAAAATTAAACCGGTGCATTAACACGTTGTTGCTTATATGGCTTTTGACAAACAGACTTGGGCCGCACCCGCCACGGGAAGTGCAAGTCCAATTTACAACACAAAGGAGGTTTCACCTCAAAACCATATGGTAGTAAGGGGAGTAATCCCTTGGTCATATAAAGTGAAGACAACTTTATTATTTTTCCGATGTGGGATTTATTCCCAGCACTCCCTCTTAACTCCAATTACTTTTCATACTCACATGTGGGCTTTTACATGGGCTCAACAGCTTTTCATTGAAAAATGTTATTTTAATCAACAAATAATTAGTGAAAAAACTTAATTTGAGAAGACATGTATATTAGGTTCACTTATTTTGAGTTAACTGACTTAATTTGAGAAGATCGGCTAAAGGTTGACTAATTTTTTATAATTTTTCCATATGTTTGGACAATCATACTTTTGGTTCATGTCAATTTTTGGATCAAAGTTTCGGACCAAAATCCGATCGGTTACCTTAGGTTCTAATGAATATCTTCAAACACCATGGTTTCAAGTTCGAATCAAAATACATCATTGATTGGATAAGATATTGATTTTCAATAATTTAAAAAAAAATATTAATTGTTAATTTTGCTCTTGATTTATTACATTTTATGAAATATTATATTAGAATAAATTCAATATTAATATCTTAATGTAACCGGTCACTGTTATTCATAAAATGTTAATTATTAAACATCGTATATTAGAAGACAATTTCTATACGAAGTATCATTTATGTAATATTCTTGTTCTTTAGTTTTAATATGACATTAATAACTAAATTTTAAAAGTATTATCACAAAAACACAAGTATAAAAAAAATTGGATCTATAACTTAATAATTTCGGATGACTTTGGAATTTGGTTGTTTTTGGATTTGATCAATTCGGATCGAAAACTATTGATATCATGAGTTTTGACCAAATTTTTTTGTGTTCAAATTGAAATTCAAATCAGACGGTTTTAATTTCGAATTATGGATCAAATCAGCATTTCAGACCAGGTTGAATTTTTAATCTTGCATTAGTTTGGCCTTAGCTTGCTTTAACATTTTTTTTAATGATAATGTGTGGGATACTAGGGTTTGAACTGGGTCGTAATGCAGGTCACCTGGCCCAATTTAGCCAGCACACATCTGTAAGGGGGAAGATGATGATGTTAGGCCCCAATGACACCACTTGAACTTCAGCATTAGTATGATATTGTCTACTTTATCCCTAGCCCGCATTTATTTATTTTTGGGCACCTTTCCAAAAGACCTCATACTAATTGAGTAGATGGAAACTTATTTTTTCCATGTGGGATTTGGATTGCAAACCCTAACAATAATGTGGGATTGGGATGAACTTTCCAACAATCCTTCCCTAAGACCAAGACCATATCCATATGGCCGTCCCTCGACCCCTCTGCTTGTCGCCCCTTTCAGTACCGCCGTATATGTCTTGCTTGGGCTAAAGAGAGTTACCCACAACATTTCAGCATTGCATATGGAACCCGCCGCCTAAACTTCCATCAACTTCCTTGGTTCCATGAAGCATACACCGAACACATGCCCACTCATACTGAGTTACGGGGCACCATCGCTGGTTTCAAGTCAACCCCTAGACAACACAACTTGATCACACCAAGAGGACTTTCAATACAAAAGCACTCCAAATCACCAACTTCGAGGATACACGAGTGACACCCATAACACTCCATAGCAGCCCCACGCCCCGGCTCTGATACCACTTGTTGGGCTGTTAAACAATGCTCACGCACACAAACAACAATATTGTCCTCTTTGGTCCCATATGGTTTGGGCCCAAAGTAGTGGACAATATTATTGTTTGTGTGTGTTTCAATATGGTTTGGCACCCAACAAATAAGAAATCCTCACAAATGCATGCGATGAAAATCGAATTTAGAATATTATGCTTTAAATTCTGAAATTTTAACCAATAGGTTAGGAGTCCATCCTATTGCCTAACATGATCATACTTTTCCCATCACGAATTCAGGAGTATATGATGAGTGTCCTAATAATACACAAGTTACCGTCTTATGGAAATTTCTTGAGAATATTAGAATTTGGAGGAGAAAAATTACGAATCAGGATCCTTTCCATTTACTCATTTTCATTTTCTACTTTAGATGATGACACCTAATTTAGAATAATTATAAAAAAAATCCAAAAATTCCCCTTATTTTTTCCTTTAATGTGTCTCTAACCATTTATTAAGAAAATGGACTTTTCATTTCCCCTAAAAAATGGAGAGATCTTAACTCAAAAATTACAAGTAGGAGAAGGGAAATAAGAGAAAAGGAAAAAGATCTCGTCACGATGAGGTCTTAACAACAACAGCTAGCTTACTTACCAACTAACCTAGAAATTAAAAGTTGATGGCCATAGTAAGACCACTTCAAAAAAAAAAAAAAAAAAAGAAGAGAGAAAGAGCCACATCAAGCCGCAAAAAGCATACCGCGTGTCCCAAAAATAATCGAACATCTTTTTGATTAATCACACCATCTCCCTTTGATTATCATCTCACCTCTATCATCATTTGCCGTGTCTGTTTCCCATTTGCAAAGTTTCCTCATTACACCCTCATCTCCAATTATGCTTTGAGCGTATGTATATATACTTAATGCCTTTTTAAATAGTTGCAACAAATAAAAGGTTATTTTATTCCAGATGTTGTACCTAACTTAATATTTGCTCCGTTTTTAAATTCTTACAACAAATAAATTTTTTATCTCTCACAAATAATACTCATTTGTTGCAAGAATTCAAAAACGGAGGAAGTATATAGGTTATTGATTTCCTTTCCACTCGCTTTAGGTGGTGATGTATCTTATAATCAACCGAAAGGTTGTGTTGTTTGAGCCAAATTTTTCAATCTTTCATTAAATAATTAATGATAGGCAAAATATTGTTTAGCAGACTACATCGCATCATTGGGTCATTGTAATCCAAGTCATCAGAACATTGATCCCTTTTTAGATTCTATGTTTTCTTATTTTATACAACTTTAGAGATTAAGGCACAATATCTTTTTTTTTCTCAATAGTGAAAATATTAATTGAAATTAAACCTTAAGCACATCTAACCAGACTTGAATGGGTAATTTTGTATGGATTCCTAAACTATTACCTGTTTAGTTATTGGTAATTAATTGTGGTAAGAGGAAAGAATTAAATAATAATATATAATTGTATTTTTGTTCAAATTATACTTCATTACCTCTTGGAAGGGTGTTGTTGGATAGAAATAAATATAATAATCATGAAGAAAATTAAATCATCTAGAAGTGATCAAACTACCATGCATCATCATGGTAATAAAGGAAATGATAAATGCACAACTAAAATTAATATGGATATAACCCATTGGGAGAGCACATTTTTTTATTATCCTCCCACTAAAGGGGTGTCCATATCAATTTTAATTGTGCCAATATCAATTCCTGAAAAATAATATACTACGCATTGTTTTTTCTTTTCAAGCCTACACACAATCAATTCTCTATCTTTATCTTTATTTTTTTATGATCAATTATCAAACAAGCTATAAAAGTTACATATATAAATCATTACACTATTTTGTATTGATTCAAAATTTATCATTAAATGACATTAAATAATTTATTTGTATATAAAAGATCTTATGTTTGTATTAAATGCGATGTCTAATACATAGTTTTAAAATTTTATTAACATATACTCCCTCTGTTTTTTTAATTTACTCACTTTTTTTTGATGTTTTTTTTTTTATTTCACTTCTTATATTTATTTTCCTACATTTATTAATTTACTAGACATATATGCACGCAATACGTGCGTTAATTTATAATTTTTTATAAATAAAATGTTATCATGTTTATATTGTAATTTCTTTTTTGTGATTGAATAACGAACAAAGATTGATTGGTGTTAATGTATAAACATTATATTAATATGATTTAATATTTTATACATTACGTCACAACTAATAAATAATTATAGTGTTTATTTTGTTATAGATAATTAAAATTAAATATTTTTAGTTGATTATATATGAGTCGAAAAAAAATAACATTTTTCACTTATTATCTATTGAATTCAATTAGAAATGTTATTAATTGTCATGATAAATTTCGAATCAACTCTTTGATGTGAAATTAAACTTTCCTTCTTTTTATTGATTGATATTACTTATTTTTTTCAATTCAATTTTGAGTGAAATATTTAAGGTATATACCAATATACCGTTTTAACCTTGCTTAGTATGACAAATAAAATTAAAAAAAAAATCAAATTAAATTGTATTTATTAAGGGTATTTAAGTCATTTAAAGGGGGACACCATTGCTCCCCCTTCACTTATATAATAGAAATGATTCCCAAGTGCTTTTCGATACTCTCTCTCTTACTTTTGACTTACTTCAATAAAATTAATCGCTTTTCTCTTTTTTACATACTCTCTCTCTTACTTTTTATACAACTTTTAATCATTATTTATTTTTTCTCTTAATCCCAACATTTTCATGGTTTTGATAAAAACACAAGTAAGTAAATTTAAAAAAAACGGAGGGTGTACGAAGTACAATGCAAGCTTATAATTGAAAAAAAAAAGGTTAAGGAATAAGGAAATATTTAATATGATAAAATAATATATTACTCTCTTCGTCCCAAAATAAATGCTACATTTACTTTTTCACATCACCCAAAAAACATCTTTAAAAATTAATATCTTTAGTTATGTATAATAAAAAATTATAAAAATTATATATTTAGAAAGTAAATATTGAGACGAATTAAACGAGATCCCACATGACTATGTTTTCTCTTATATGTATAGAATGAAAGGGAGTCAAAGTTACAAAGTGAATAGTGCCAAAAGTCAAAATATATCATTTAATTTAGGACAGAGCAAGTATATATTTCTATCAAAATCATAATTAATAATAATATATTTTACTAATGCATAATAAAAATAAGTTTTCAAAGCTTGACCACGTTAATAGTACTAGTCCCTTATGATTTCCTAAAGTTAGTTTTTTTAAATTTCTCAGTTGTTGTGTTTTCTTCGCCTTATTTTTTCTGATCTGATCTAATCTTATAAGATAAGATTTGAAAATATATAAGAATTTAAACTTATATTATGACATATGATCTGATTTGATCTTATAAAATAAGATATAAAAATATATGCAAGTTAAACTTATAATATGAGATCTGACCTGAAATTAATACAATGATCGACAATGAAAGTTACAAAACAAAAGGCAACATTTTTTTTAAGGAAGAGAAGATAGATTCCTTACAAGAAATATTCTATTTTGTGAAAATAATTGATCCTCTTCTACACTATTCTAATCCTAATTAATTAGGAGTATTTATTATTAATTTATTTATTTATGTATCATCCACTTTAAAACAAATCAAAAAAATCAACCAAATCATAATTTGTCCCCCCACCCCAACCCCATTTCCCCGTAGTTTCCTCCATTTCTCTCTTCTTAATCAACCCCCTCTCCCTCCCACCATTTCCCTTATTTCTCTATAATTTATAATTTATGCCATTGTTTCTCCTCTCTCTTTATTAATCCCTTTTCTGACACCTTCTTCTCCACTTTGTTGCTCCTTCTTACACTTTTCATTTCTTCACCCTTATTTTCTTCCTTCATTTTTCAGGTATTTTATTCCTCTTTCTTTTTCCATTTCTTTGATCAATTAAGTTTGTAATTGTGATCATAATATGTCTTTATTAATCCGAAAGGACGCCTGTGATTGGTCTCTTTAGATGTCCTGATTTATTTTAATTTGTTTTGTTTTTGCAGATCTTCAGGTGAAAAATTATTTGGTGACAAGGTGAAATTAACTATATATATATATACAAGAGGGTCAAAAAAATAATTGGATTTAAAGAGGTGAAACAATGGCAGAAGAACATGGATGTCAAGCACAAGAAGGGCACATACTTTGTGCTAATAATTGTGGATTTTTTGGCAGCTCTGCTACCTTAAATTTATGCTCCAAATGTTACAGGGATTTCCGGTTAAAAGAAGACCAAGATGCCCTTGCTAAGGCCGCTTTAGATAGCACCAGCCCACGTCCTCAGCCTAACCCGACCGTGCCCGGGTTGGGCTTAGGCGCAAGCCTGGGCCCGTCCACCAAATCGGTCGGGCTTAAATTGTCTGCCTCGACCGAAGTGGCCCGGGCCCCGGCAATTGATGACAGCGCATCAATTGCCGAGGCTGGGTCTGGGTCCATGGTAACCCCGTCGGCCCAACCCGGCAGGTGTTTAACGTGTCGTAAACGGGTTGGGCTTACGGGGTTCAAGTGTCGGTGCGGGTTGGTGTTTTGTGGGTCCCACCGGTACCCGGAACAACACGGGTGCACGTTTGATTACAAGACGGCGGGGAAAAATGAAATTGCCAAGGCTAACCCGGTTATAAAAGCGGACAAATTGGAGAAAATTTGAAGGAAGGATACAATTAGTCAATTATCATGATTTGAATTATAGACCGTCGGATTTAATGGATTGCTTTTTCATGAATATGTGGATGTATCATGAAAAAAAAAAGAAAAAAAAAATTGAAATGGGAATGTAATTTTTATTTCTTCCCTTTTTAGGCACATAATGTTAAGGTTGATTACTTGAAAATTACAATTTCTATTAATCCTACGCGTCTTTGGCCATATTGCAGTATTTTTTTTCTTTCTTATTTTGCCCATTGATTATGCTTATTTGTATAAATAAACAAAATTCTACTCATTTTCCATCTTAGATTGTCATTCTTTTACGAAAAATGATATTGGCACCCATAGCTAATTTTTATATTCGATATAATGTAAAAAAAATACTCTTTTATTGTCATTTTGTTGTTAATAATTTTTTCTGTTTAAATTGCTTATTTTTGACTTTATTTTGTGACTTAGTTTCTTAATTTTGATGACATGATCTCTGGTTGCTTAAAAACGTTTAGTTGAATAATCGCCCACTTTTTTGTTGGATTTTTTATGTTTATTTTTTTAAAAAAAATTGTTGGATTAGTTAAAAGCGTATTGTTAGACTTTGCTTGTTTATTTATTTACTTCCTCCGTTTTAAAAAAAAACGCAACAGTCAACATTTTGCACTATTCACATTATATACTTTAACCAATTTTTGAGCTTTATATATAATAAAAAATATAGTTAAGTGGAATCTTGTTAGATTCGTCTCGTAAAACACTATCTTAATATCAACTTTTTATAATTTTTAAATATTCATAATTACAGTTATTAAGGGTCAAAGTAGCGTGAAATGTTGACTACTGCAATTTGTTTTTTTTGTAACGGAGGAAATATTTTTTTTGGCACAGCTTTACTTTTTAGCTGTAGTTTGGCAACGTAATGAAGTGGCAATAAAAAGACGCATTTTCAATTGCAGTTGCGTAAGTACTTACGTAAGAGCCAAGATGGGGCTTTTAAGATTTTATTGTTGCCTCTTCTTGATGGTAAACATGTCATGATGTCAACATGATGCAAGCTTTACTTGGATAATGTGGTGGTAGTAAACTTGAATTAAACTGTATTGTAGGTCATCTGATTCAATTTGACCGAAACACGCATTAGTAAGGGGGAAAAATGCGATGTGTACGCTGAGGTTCGAACTCGAGACCTCATTAGACTCGACATTCGCAAGGCTTAACCGGTGTGTCAAGACTCACACTTCAACTATCTAGCTTTAGTTAGTAGGTGGGCAACATGATGCATGCTTATGGGAAATGATAACCCCTACTAGAATACTGTAATGTCCATCACCTTATAAAAATATATATTTGCATATTAGTTCCTAGTATTACACAGACAAGATAAAATTAATACACAGACTATATAATGTAAAACATGGACATGATAATATATTAACATAGAGGTGGCAATTAGGTCATTTGGGTCGGGTATTGATCGGGTTGATTCGGGTATGGTCAATTCGAGTTTGAGAGCTTTCGGTTTCGTGTCGGATCAGGGTGGGTCGAGTCAACTTCGGATTTTTGCCAAATATATCTAAATAACATAAGAATCAAGATTACATACTTAATGGCGAGGTGATTCGGGTCGGGTCGGACGACTAACTTTGGGCCAATATTATAATGTGAATGCATATCAATTTCGGGTTTCAGATTGTGTTGCGTCACTTTTGCTACCTCTCTTATATTACACTTTTATAATTTTACAAACTGATCCGTTAACTTTTGATACATTGCAATTAAATCCTTATACTTCGTATAAAAGAACAATGTACAAATCTCTATTATATAAGGGAAGGGAGAGGTATTGGCAGTGTCCAAGTGGATTACCACATTAATTATCATTACTCATTTTTCATAATTGTTGGTCAAATGGGGAAAATTTTGTCATTTGTGTATTAAAATTCTCTATAAAGATATTTAATTTTTGAAATCAATAATAGCTTAGTTAAAACACGTAATCACAATTAAAAAAATATAAGTACCGTTTAATTGTAAAATTGTATTATTCAAATTCTCTTAACACTCAAAACTTATTCATAAATAATAATACTTTTACAGAAATAAATTATTTACTAAATTTACAATAATATACATATTATGTATAGCAAAAAATTAGATTAAATTTTAAAAAATCAAAAAAAAATTATACAAGTATAAAAGTTTTTAAAAATTATGTGGGAAAAGCGGATGTGGCGGCGATGTCCACTTAGATTATCATACTACCATTACTCATCTTTCATAATTGTTAATCAAGTAGAGATAATTTTGTCATTTGTGTACTAAAATCATTCAAAATGATATTTGATTTTTCACCAGTGGAAAAATCTCTATTAGCATCGTGCCTTTGGCGTTACAAATGCAACAGTTACAAATAATAAAGTTATTTGGATCGTGCCTTCAAAGGCATGATCCAAATAAGTGCACTATTTGCATCGCGCATAGTGCATTTTTAGGCACGATCCAAATAATGGTTATTTTTATCGTGCGTTTTTAGACACGATCCAAATAGTGGTTTTTTGGATCGCGCATCTATAGGCACGATCCTAATAAGCAGTTACAAATGAGAATTTTTTTACTAGTGGGCGAATCAGATTTTCTTGTTGTGTACTTTTATTAGCCAAGCTTAGTCTTATTGAGCCTAACAATAGGGTATGGACCGAAAGTGCGCTAGAGGCCATTTCTTGTGCTATAACTGTAACTGTTGATATTTGTGAACTTTCTATAAATTAATAAATCCTCTTTCCTTCAAAAAAGGAGGACTTCAAAAAAACAAAAAAGCAAGGAGTCGAGGTCACATATATTCACAAGTTACAACTGTCATTATCACAATTTTTTGTGCTAATATTTGATGCTTAGTGTTACTCGTTAATAATAAACCAAACCCAACTTGAAAGTTTGTAACTAAGTTGACTAACCATGTTGTCATAAAAGAAACATTGATGGGTTTTTTTATGAAGTTCCCCTATGCTATAAGGTTTTCTACAATTAATATACCCCTCCAAATTGAGACTTTTATATGGTACCCCCGAGGAACGGAAACGATGTACATAGTACCCTTGTCGTTAATACACCGTTAAGTGGAGACATTAAGTGTACAAGGAAGGTATTTTTGTGGGAAATTTCCCTCCAATTCTTTAGGATTTACCACTTTTTTTTTGCATTTTCTTTATAAATACTCTATTTTTCACCTTGAAGAATAGTGAAGATAATGCAAAAAAGGCGGTAAACACTAGAAAATTGGAGGGAAATTTCCCACCAAATAACCTTCCTCATTAAATCTCCACTTAACGTTGCATTAACGGCAAGGGTACTGTGTACAGCGTTATTGTTCTTCAGGGGTACCATGTAAAAGTCCCAATTTGGAGGGGTACAACGTAGAAAACCCTATACCACATGGGCACTACATAGAAAAACCCAACATTAGTTTACTTTAAAATAGTAATTAAAACAGATTTATAATTCTTTATGCATCCATGTATGCACACGCTACGTGCAACAACTGTTTATTCTTAGTACTAAAATCAAAGCTTTAATAACTAGAGCATTTCACATCGAGTCCGAGAAACTAACCAAACAACAGATTACTTAGCTCACAAAGGTTATGCTCATACCAATTTAATTTGCTGTAACTATCCGGTAGACCACCACTTTTCCTTAATTTCGCCCAAGGATGTGTTGGGCTTATCCTTTGATTGGGAATAGTCGGTTTTTATTTCCTTTTAAAAAAAATGAAAAATTGCAAATAATATTCCGAAGTTTGGGTCATCTTCTGTGATTATTCCAAAATTTGAATAATCCACGAATACTCTAAAGTTTATCCCTTATCTTCCACCAATGTTCCCATTCCACCTGCTAATTGGGTCAAAAAATAGCTCTTTAAATGTTTTACGGGTCATTTTAACCCTAATTGGGTTCGTTTTGAGGTTGAAATTTGCAAAAAATGACCCGATTCGATTAGTCTCGATTCGCGTTCCCGATTCACTTCAATTTGTGCTGGTCGATGTACATAAAAAATAGCTCGATCATGATTTTATGGGTTATTTTAACCCTAATGGGGTTCGATTTGAGGCCGGAATTTGCAAAAAAAGACCCAATTAGCCCCGATTTGCGTTCCCGGTTCGCCTCGATTTGTGCTCATCGATATACGTGTCAGAAAAAATAGCTCATTCAAGGTTTTACGGTTCCTTTAAATCTTTATGGGAACCGATTCAAGGGCGGAATTTGTAAAAAAATAATCTTGATTAGTCCTGATTCGGGTTCCCTGATTGTCTCGTTTTATGCACATCAATTAACTTGTCAGAAAAAAAATTTGTTCAAGGTTTTGCGGGTTATTTTAACCCTTAGGGATTGAATTTGAGATCAGAGTTTGCAAAGAACGACCAAATTAGCCCCGATTTGCGTTTTCATTCCGCCTCAATATGCGCAAAATGATAAAAGGGAAAAAAAAAAAAATAACGTGGATCCCATCCCCATTTTACCGGTTTTAAGAGGTTAATTAACCTGTTGCAACATTGATGGAAGATAATGGGAAAACATTGGAATATTCGTGGATTATTCAAAATTTGGAATAATCATAGAAGATGGCCCAAACTTCGGAATATTATTTGCAATTTTTCCAAAAAAAAACTAAAATCAAAGCTTTACAAAAATTAATATTGATTAAAAAAAATAAAATAATATAAAATAATAACTATTGTTAGTCAAACTATAATAAGATATTACATAAAAAAACTTTAAAAAAAATCTTTACAAAACATAAAAATTCATTTTATTTTGTTGCATAAAATAACTCTTATTTTTTATTGAATACAATAACTTATAGTTGATAGTATGTTATTGAATTAATTGATCAAAACATAGAAATTGGATGTGATAAAGGCAAATTTACTTTTCTTTTATTGAATTAACTAGCATAGTACCCGTGCGATGCACGGCTTAAAAATATTAATATTAACTTTATAAATACTAATATAAGATTTACATAATTCATTATTTATGTGAAATATTTTATTTTTTTATAAAAAAAAATACATGATTTAATTGTTAGACAATATGATATTATCAATAATATAATTGAAAATTAAAATCGACTCTATCACTACAACCGCACATACAAGAAAGTAATTGTGGGTTCATTCACGTGTTTTCAATCATAACAGTACAAAATATGAGGAAAAAAAGCTACATTCAGTTTTTTAAAAACATATTTTCTGACAAATCTTCCTAATATTAAATAAAACTTCATATATATTTCACAAAAAGTCAATAGAAGTTCGTTTATACCCGTGATCATATAAGATAGATTGTTGTAAAAAACATCGCCTATTACATATTTTCGTAAAAAAGTACGTGGAAATTAAAAAATTCTTATCAATTGTCTACTCTGTCCTACTTTAGTAGTTTTCCACCATTTACGTACTCTATTCTTTTAAAAAATCATCATGAATTTTGACATAAGATTATTTGTAAGGCAAAATATTCAATTCTTTTATTTCACCCTACTTTTCTTAAGTGCATGTCCCCTTTTCTAAGTGGGTAGTTCATAACTTGCTGACTCACATTGTCAATCACATACAAACTTATAAGACTTTTGATATTCATCGTTATGATCCAATATAAGTGATTGTGTAATGCTATAATATACAGTTCTTACAAAACGATGATCGATATAGTATACAATTCTTACAAAACGATGACCGTAACAAAATTTTAAAAGATTAATGATTTTTTTTAGTAATATTTTTATTGAAATTCAATTCAATAATAGTTATACTTAATATAATTTAAAAAATCAAGATCAATGATAAATAAGAAATAAAATATTATTAATTTTTTTCTTCAAATTATTGTAATATTTGGATAAGAATAAAAAAATGTGCGAAAAGTCAACAAAATTGACAAAAAAAAAATTGTGTAAGGTGATACATTAAATTTAATATATATTAAATGGTTAAATTTAAGGTAACATGAATAAATTTTGGGGTAACTTTAAACAATTTTAGCAAAACATTAACCCGCAATCATAATAATCAAATGTATGTTAGTAATTAATTTTTGAAGGATAGTTTTGATATACAATAATAAAATTACTTTTATATATATTATGAGTAGTTTTTTTTTTAATGAAATAGATCTATCATTAAACATGAAAAATTCATGGCTTAAAAAATAATAAACAATAATTTTTAGGTTGTAGTTTTGCTTCTAAAAATTTCTCTTTTAATATCTTTCTATATATAGATTATTTATGTCATACAATTGATCTAAATACACATATAGTAATAATATAGATTCAATTTTATAAATTTAGCATACAATTTTCTCATAAAATTATATTCTTACATATAGATAAGAAAATATAATACACTCAAAATTGAAACATACAAAATAATTACTTTAAGCTAAATCTTGTTTTGTCACAATTGTTAGTTAGGGGAAAGTATAACTAAAATGTACATTATTATTTTTATTTTCCAATTAAATTAAAATCTTAAGAAAAATTAATAATTTCATATGTAGACCCTTCAAATTTTATAAAACGCCATGTAATGCATGTCAAAATAATAGATCAATAATGATACTTATTGCCCTAAAAAATTAAAGTAGGGAAAATTTTATTATGAGATTATGTGTAGGCAATAAATGTATAATGGAAAGTATTTTTTAATTATAAAAATATGTAGTAAATGAATATATGATCAAAACTAAATTACAATTAAGATACAAATATTATTTCTAGGAATTAATTCACATAATAGTTCTAAAAGTAGAAAATATTTTAAAATATAATATAAAAATTGCTTTTTTAGGTTCAAGTTAAAAGGGCGAGAAATTTTTTTAATGAGAGATTGACAGGTGGCAAATAATTGTTTTAGTTGCTTCTCTTTTAGTATATGTTATGCATGTTAAAACAATAAATCAATAATGATACTTATTTCCCCAAAAGAAGTAGTGGGATTTCTATTAGGCGAAATTGACTCCAACGGTCCATACTATTTGCCATCTTCTCTTATCAGTCCCTACTATTGACTTTCCATTATCAGTCCAAACAATATCAAGTAAAAGAATTCATCAGTCCCATGGACTTGTTAACCTGCTGTAGCAGGTAATTTACCTCATGTGCCACTCACATGTTCTAAAATGAACCTAATGCCTGATTTCTTTCTTCTCCACCCCTTATTCATTGTGCCTCCATTTCTTCTCCACCCTTCTTTTCTTTAAACCCTAAAAAAATTCTCAAATTTCTTTCTTCTTCACTTCTTCTTACTCTTCTTCCCAATATTTTCTTCCTTCATTGAACCCTAATATCTTCTTCTTCCTTATCTTCAGCATCTTCGTCCATTTTTTTTTTTAAAAAAAAAAGGACCGGTCATGGCTATTGGGGAATCGTCATCAACAACATCAGCTACATCTTCCTTAGTCTGTAGATGTTCAGTTCCTTGTAAATTGCAAGCTGTGAGTAAGAGAGGTCAGAATGAAGGGAGAAAATTCTATGATTGTGGACAATTTCCTGTGAGTATTTTTTTTAAAATTTTTATTATTTCCAATTGGTTATTTTAGAAATTTTATTATTTAAATTAATTTCGTTATGTTTATTTTTTCGAATTTTTATTTGAATTTAATGGTAATTGGGTGCTAATTTTTTTTTTTATAATAATTGTAGGAAGGCAATTGTGGTTTTTTCAAGTGGGAAAATGAAGTTGCTCCATCTTCTGGTTTATGTGGTACATGTGAGGAGATGAAGATGTTGCTGATTGAGAAGGAAAAGGAATTGAACAAAGTTTATGAGAAGCTCAAGAAGATGAAAGAAAAAAAACGTGAATTAGGAAGGAAGGTTGAAGTATTGAAGGACCAAATTTTTTCCTTAACTATTGAAAAAAACAAGCATATGACCTTGAAGACACTAGCAGTGGTTGTGGTTGTGTTGTCATGGTTTATATTTGGATTACTTTTAAAGGTGGTGTAGTTTAGATCAGTAGGTTTTTGTCATTTGTTGTAGTGCAATTTAGATGAGTTGAATCAAATTATGTGTAATTTTGTGCCATATGATGGTTATTGATATTGGTCACATTTTGCTTGTAAATCAATTCCATATTTTGGTTGAAATGAAAAGTTTACCTTTTGCTTCAACACACTAGCAAAGTTTATATTTTGGTTAATATCCTTGCTTGCAAGACAAAGCCATATTTTGGTGAGGTACATCAATACATGAAAAATACATTACAAGTACATCAAACAATTCCATATTAATTTCTAACATAATGACCAACTTTTATAGATAGTTGAAGATGTGCAAAAATACATCAATACATTAGAAATACGTCCAATTTCTAACATAATATAGATATTTGAAGATGTCCAAAAGTACTTGAAAAATACATCAAAATACTTATATAATTGTATTTCAAAATATACACCATAATTCTATTTAATAAGTACATTTATGCCTTCAAATCCCATACACATTTTATGGTGCTGTGGAGCCTTGGCTACCTATTGGGTACTCTGCAGCATTTGATGCTTGATGGAGATTCATTGGGGTTGGCATTGTTGGTGTCTGTACAATGAAAACACAAAAGTTAGAATAAACAAATGGCAATGTAAATGACAAGTTAGCATTAGGGAATGACAATGCTTACATTGAAAAAACTTGTACCATCTCCTGTGACAAATAGACCAGCTCCGAATGGGACTCTTCCACCACCTCTTCCTCTTCCACCTATTCCCCTGCCAACAGCACCACCAACAGTTGTTCTGCCACCCGTGGATGCCCCACCTCTCCCAGATCTTGTTGTTACACCACGCACCTCTCCCTCTCCCACTAGCACCTCTCCCTGTCCCAGTAGCACCTCTCCCTCTCCCACCAGAACTAGCACCAATTGATCTGCCTACCCCAACAGCTCCCCTACCCCTGGATCCTCTCCCTCTGCCACCTCTAATTACCCTCCCACCTCTCCCTGTTCTACTTGGCTCAGCAGTAGCATCATGGACCAAGTGATTTGAGGTTTGACTTTGATGTTGTGATGGTCCCTCATCATTAAAAGACATCCTACTTCCTTGTTGTTGTGATTCTACAGTATCCTTATTTTTACATGTTGCCTTGTTATGCTTGGTTGACTTACAAATTGAGCAAGTCATTTGTCTTCCATGTCTTGTCAGTCTACCAGGTTTTTTTGGGTCCTCAAAAGGGTCCTTAATCCTATTTTTTCGAGGTCGACCAGGTCCAATTTTAATTGGGGGAGGAATTAATTGAAAGGTGACTTTAGGCCAATGTCTTTCACCAACACATGGGGGAATTGAAGATGCATATGACTTTAAATAAGTGGCCTTGGTGTACCAATGTGCAACAAAATCTTCAGCATCTTTGTGACAGAAAAATATGCAAGCCACAACATGTGAACAAGGGATTCAAGTCAAATCCCATCTCCTACATGTGCATGTCCTAGACTCTAAGTTGACATGAAGCACATCCATTTTGTGGCTAACCTGAAATACAGTCTGAGTAGAGGGAACTACATAACACTCAACAGCTTCTTTTTTGTTTTTCTCCAACTTCACAGCAATCCTAGGACACACTAGGGCATTAGAACTTTCCATTTCATTTTTTTTACAGCTAACCTTTGCATTAGGGATGCCCTAATCTCTTCCAACATGTATAATAGATGTTTAGTTCTGGCTACAATAATGTAGCCATTAAAGGTTTCCGCTAAGTTATTTACAACTACATCCACTTTGGTGTCAGTGTTCATTAGACATCTACAAAACAGTCTTGGATTGTAACTCTTAAATGCATCCACAGCAGCGGAATTTACCTTTTCCATGTCTTCCAAAGCCTCATTGTAATCAGCAACATTATATGCTTTGACAGCTCTCCAAAACAGAATTTTGAACTCTTCTCCCCTAAAGGCTTTATGCCAATGAGCATATATGTGCCTAGCACAATGCCTATGCTCTGCACTTGGGAGCACTTTATTCACAACATACAATATTGACTGCAAAATAGGACTTCATTCATCATTCAAAACATAGCATAAAATATTAAAACAATAAAACAGAAAATAGAATATAACAAAAAATAAAACAAGGCTGATAGAACAGAACATAAAGAATAAAAATTGAGCAGAAAAATAAGATTTGAGCAGAAAATAAATAACAGAACAGAAAAAATAAAATAAAATTTGAGCAGAAGATAAAAAAACAGAACAGAAATGAAAAAAGAACAGAACAGAAATAAAAAATAGAAAAAATAAAACAGATCATAAATCAGGAAACAGAACTGATAAAAAGAACAGAAAAAGTAAAACAGAACAAAAAATAAAAAAAACAGTACAGAAAATGATAAACAGAACAGAAAAAAATAAAACAGAAAATTTAAAAAGATTTTTTTTATAAAATTAAACTGAAAGAAATAAGCCTTTACCTGATGCTCATCTGATATTATAGCAACACCATTCCCATCATTCAATTCCAAACAATGCTTGACTTCATTCAGGAACCACTCCCAACTGTCATTGTTTTCTCCTTCCACCACAGCCCATACCACAGGGAACATTTGGTCGTTCCCATCCCTACCTACAACAGCTAATAATTGACCACCAAGAAAGGTCTTAATAAAGCAAGCATCAATACATAACACCCTTCTACACCCTTCCTTCCATCCCTTGCTAACACCATCAAAACAGACAAATAATCTCTTAAACACTGGTGGATTACTCTCATCATCCTTCACCAAAACCAACTTACTGTTCAGGCTAGCTTGCTTAATCATTTCCATGTATCCACCAACTTTTTGGTAGTGTTCCTTCATAGATCCATGCAATAATCTATGAGCTCGATATTTGACCTTGTAAGCCGTATGCTTGCTTATGACCATCCTAAATGCTAACTTAACTGTGTCATTTAACTCCTTGGCTGGCCAATGTGGTTTACACTTGAAGATTTCCAAAAAATGTTTAGCTAACCATGTGGACTTAAGTTGTTTGTTTTTTTTTTTCCATATTCCTTGTACAACAATGGCCACCGTCCACTGATTTAACCATAAAACAAGCTGAATTTTTATCCCATGAAGCATAAACCCTAAACTTGCATCCTGGTAAGCATTTCACCTCATGCCTTTGACCTCTTTTTTTGTTGCTTGTAACAATGCTGATGTTTCTCCCTTGGAAGATAGCAAAATGTACAACTGCATTCTTGAATGCCTCTCTATTTGGAAATCTTTGACCAGGCATCCACTTAAAACTTTCCCAATCAGTGTTCTCACCAACAACAATGGGTCTGAATCTTTTCTTAATTACTCCATCTATCTCATATTCTTCAGTAGGTGAATCTTCAGGACCATCACTATCAGCATAGTCACTATGATATCCATCTCTTTCATCCCCATGGTATGTAGGGAGTACCCCAAACTTTGCAGGTTCCGCCTCTCTTTGAACCTTTTGAGCTAAAGCAATCAACTCAACATCAGTTTTCCTCTTTTTCTGCCTTGCTTCCTTCAGTTCATCATTAGAACTATCCCCTCCATCACCCACTGGAAGCTCAAAGTTAGCTCGAAAGGTCTCATCATCAAGATCCTCAAGTGCCTCCTGCTGAAGTGCCTCTAGTGTTTCAGCATTAATATCCTCTAGGTCCAATGAAATGTCTGACTCTGATTCATTGTCAGATATATCACTTTCTGGCTCATAACCTGGATCACTTGCTTCACTGCTAGTATAGTCACCAACAAGGTCCTTGAAAGGTATTGGGCTATCAGGCCTAGGATCAACATATGTGTAATAATCATCCTCATCCATGGTTTCAGCATTAAAAGGGGGTGGGCTATGTGGTGATGGAATTGGGCTATTAGAAATTGGGCCTTTGGTAGAAAGTGGTGATGGAATTGGGTTGATAGGATTAGGAGTTGGGCTATTAGAAATTGGGGCTTTGGTAGAAAGTGGTGATGGAATTGGGTTGATAGGATTAGGAGTTGGGCTTTGTGCTTGTGAATTAAACCTAGGGCTAGACCTTAGTGGAGTACATACTTTTTGGGGGACCACATTCTTTTTTGGAGAATCTTTCTTTGGCCTTTTCTTGGGTGTCATTTTCTTCCTACTGCATTGACCCAAGTTAATTGTGTTGTTGGGGACAATTTCTGGCTTATCAATTCCATGCACTACAAATAAAGTTATTCCCTTTAATGCACATGCTATCTCTGCCATTTCCAACACTTCTTTGTCAGCATATACCCTTTTTAAACCTACTTCTAGTGAAGTGTTAGGAACATGATAATATATTTCATCAATTTCCCTATAAGATCCACATTTCTGAACTAACTCTTCTAAATAAAACCAGCATAATTCATCAGCATCTACTTCAAAAGTCCTTGCTTCCCGCCCAACATAAATCAAGCCCCCTGTACCAGTATTCTTAAATAACCCCCCATGATGAATCTTGAATGTGATAACATCCACAATATCCTGATTATACAATTCAAAAACAAATTTAACATAAAAAAGTTCCTAATTACAGAAGCAAATAACCCCATTTATATTAGATAATAACCCACGAAATAACAAACATTTCCAACACAAAATAACACAAAAAAATACGAAAAATTCATTTACAAAATAACATAAAAAAACCTCTGAATCTATCATTTTTATCAGATAATAACCCACGAAAAACATTGAAAAACATTTATATCAAACGGAAAAAAAATCATCAAAAATTAGGGCTTCACGAATTTACCATTTATATCACACGAAAAGCTCTGAATCTTCATGCCAAGTACAATTACGAAGGAATCATCAAACTTCAATGCCTTCACCAAGAACGAATTTTCATTTGAATTTGAGAAAGAATTTCGAGAAATTTTTTAGGGTTTAAAGAAAAGAGGGGAGGAGAAGAAATTGGATGCACGATGAAATGAAAGAGGAGAGAGAGAGAAATCAGGCATCTCTGTCATTTTAGAACACGTGAGTGGCACATGAGGTAAATTACCTGCTACAGCAGGTTAACAAGGCCATGGGACTGATGAATTCTTTTGATTGATATTGTTTGGACTAATAATGTAAAGTCAATAGTAGGGACTGGTAAGGGAAGATGGCAAATAGTATGGACCGTTGGAGTCAATTTCGCCTTTCTATTATGGGAATATGTTTAGGCAATAAATGTATAATGAAAAGTAAATTTTAATCAGAATATATAGGAAATTAATATATGATCAAAATTAAATTATATTACATATAATTAAAGAATTAAGGTACATGAATTATGTATAAGAATTAAATTACATAATTATTTATCTTATTATATATCATTGTTTATTCAGGTAGAAAATATATTAAGATAGAATAAAAAATTGCTTTTTTTAGGTTAGGGGAAAAGGGCGGGAATTTTTTTAATGAGAGAGCGACACGTGACGAGATGTTGTTTTAGCTACTTTTCTTATAGTATACTAGCCTTATGTGCACGCTATGCGTGCTTTAATGTATGAGTATTTTATATAATGTTTGTATACATTATATATGAGCTTGTTAAAAATAAAATTATAATTGTTTAATTGAATAAAATTTAATTTCATCTACTACACTATCTCTGATCAAATTTTCACTGTGATTAAAGATAAAAATATAATATAATATATATTATGCTTTTTATGCACGTTGTATGCGACAACATTTTTTACAAAGAAATAAGGTTTGAATATGGGTTCTGATCCATTTTTTGATAGTATAAAAATAAGAAAATAATATGCAAATTAAATTTATTTCATATAAAAAAAATGGACAAAGAAAAAGTTGATCACTATATATTTTTTTTCTCGACTACTAAATTTCCATTGTAATCAAAACGTAAAAAAATTTATGTCAAAAAATATATCAATATGGGTATCAATTTGTAGAGAATTAAAAAAATATGAATTTACAATATTTTTATTTTATTTTTTTGAACTATATATTTTGTATTATTTTTATTTAAAAATATAAAAAATTTGTAAGAACTTACCTTAATTATGTAGTTTGTATTTTTAGAAAAATCCAAGGGCATTTTAGACTTTTCTAGGGGGGACACTATAGCTCCCCACTTGGCTTATATAATAGAGATATATATATTGATTAAGGAATAAATTGTTAATTGATTGAAGTACAATAACTTTTTTTTATAATTAATTTAATTTAATGGTGTATAAATATTTTCAAGAAATACCATAACTCCCCTCGACTTATACATAACTAGCCTCATATGCATGGTTTGCGTGCGCTGATATTTTAAATGTAACTTTTAATTTGTCTAAACAAACAAAAAAGAATGTTGTTTGTTAGAAAATTGAAATATTTTCAAATTCACACTAATTCATATAATCATAATAGACTTTTCCCTTTTTATCAGGTCATCCCACAATAATGAACAAAAGAAAAGATTTATTTACTATATTATATTTGCTATCAAATTTCTACGATAATTGAAAGGAAAAATTTTTATGTCACATTTTATATATAGATAGTTGTTATTGAGTACTAAAGCAAACCACAAACAACAAACAACAAACAAATATGGTTCGAACCTAAGATCTCTTTTATTTTGTGATAGTAATAAAATTGGAAAAAAATATCCGAATTGAATTTCGTTCATACCAAAAAATGCATTGAAGAAAACGTTAATCCACTATATTTTTCCTCCAACCAAATTTCCACTATAATCAAAAGGTAAATTTTTTATGTAAAAATTATATGAATATGAGTATTTATTTGTAGAGAATTAAAAAAAAAATATGAATTTACATATTTTAATTTTATTTTTTTGAATTATGTAATTTGTATTATTTTTATTTAAAAGAATAAAAAAATTATACGAACATTCCTTAATTATGTAGCTTGTGTTTTTAGAAAATTCTAAAGAGTATTATATACATTTCCAGGGAGAAACCATAGCTCTCTACCTTATATAATAGAAATATGTAAAACAATTTAACAATTTTTGTTTGTGATTTATTCTCTCTGTCCCAAATTACTTGCTACATTCTCTTTTTAACATCTTCCAATACACAATTTTAAATTAAAATATCTTAAACCACGTATAATAAAAAATTATATATTTGAAAAGTACATAGTGATACGAATTAAATTAGATCCATCGTGACTATATTTTTCTTTATATACATAAAACTATAAACGGTCAAAATTTATAAATAAACAGTACCATTTTTCAAAATGTAAACTCAGCTTGCTGGACATCACCAAACCCATTTGTCTTCATCAGCCTAAAGACCTGCTTGAGCTTCTTCAATTTCATAACAAGTAACAGCTTCAGAGGCTCACAGCGATACATAATTACATAGTGATTTCAAATAACAGCGTCACAGCTAGGGCTGTAAAAACAGGTTAAACGGTCGGAAACAGGTCGGTCAAAAACGGGTTCGGTCAAAAATGGTCGGTAAAAAACAGGTCATATGACCCCTTTCGGTATCGGTCGGTAGCGGTCGGTCTTATTCGGTATTCGGATGAATTCGGTATTTTCTAAAACAAGTGTCGGTCGGTTTCGGTCCAGTACTTATCGGCTCGGTCGTTTGTCGGTAACAGGTCACATTTAGTCGGTCAAAAACGGTCTTTTGCAGGTCATAATTGGTATACGGGTCATAAACGGTCAGTCAAAATCGGTATACATGTCAAAATCGGTCGGTCAAAATCGGTATGCGGGTCATAATCGGTTATTTACGATTTTACGCTAGTCTATTCAGGCCAATTAAGATCGGTTATGTTCTATTTGAGTTTATAGTAAGGGTGAAAGTAATTCGAATAAAAATCGAAAACCAAATCAAACCCCACCGAATTATAATTTTGGATTGGTTTTTATTTTATTTCGGATCGGATTGGATTGAAAAGTTTAAGAAATTTGGATTTCAGTTAGGATTCGGTTTTGGCCTTTTAAAAACCGAAAACCGGATTACAAACCGAATTTAAGTTGCTATTGTTAAGTTAAATTCAGTTTCTTATGTCTATGATTTGTAGTGAGTGCTAATAAAAAATGAAGCTTTGAATTGATTAAGTGCTCATAAAATATTTATATGTAGACCTTTTAATTTCCTAAAGCATTTGAGAAGGCACTATAAACTTATTAATCAGTTGAATATCTTGCTATTTGCTAAAACATATTATTTTATTTATGGGTTATTAAGATGCATTTTTTAAAAAATAGTCTCAAAAGTTTGGATCAGATTGGATTACAAATACTAAAATTGGATTGGATTGAAATTTTTTTGGTTTGGATTCGGATCGAAAATTACAAAACCGAATTATTATGGTTCGGATTTGATTTTGCCAATAATCCAAACCTTACACCGAACTTTCACCCCTAGTTTATAGCAACATTGTAACAAAATATATGAGAATAACAACGACATTAATAAGTGATTAATATAAATATTATATATGGACATCAAAGAATAATCTCAATGACTCAATGAGCCATATCAATTTATGATGAGTGCGATGGCTACCATGATAATAATTATAACAATAATAGCAATATATATCATTGGCCATGAGGATGAAATTTATTGTTGTCATAATCATGATAAAAGCTATATATATATATATATATATATATATATATATATATAGTAACAATAGTAATAATGACAATGGAGGTGAGTTAATGACATCAATAATCAATCGATCAATAATAATGATGATGGATGGTAATAGCATTGACGATCATAATGATGGTGGATAATGTTGATGATCCCGATGGTGGCCAACATAAAGGATGTTGATTGATGAATTAGGATGACATCAATTATGTATGGTGATGAACGGTGATGATGACGTTGATGATGGGTTGAGATGGATGATAATGATCATGGGTGATGATCTGATGTATATGAGTGGTGATTGATGCTAATGATGGATGATGACAACAATAATGATAATATCAATGTATGATGTTGCATGATTACGATGCTGGATGTAGATGACCAATATGATAGATGGTCATGGATGATGATGATGGTGATGGGTTATGACGATAATAATAAGTGTTTATGAGCTTATGATGACAATTAAGACGATGATTAATGATAATGAATTAACGATAACAAAGATGACAACAATATTGATAACAATTAGCAACAACACTGAATTGATGATGCTAACGACAATGATCGTGATGATTGATATAAATTGAATAACTTAAAAATAACGATAGTAGTGACAACAACGATAATGATAAATAAAAAGCTATTGGATGTAAATCTATTTTACTCCGTATAAATTAAAATTTAATTATGTATTAAAATTAAAATTTACTATATGTCTATACGGATGTGCAAAAATAATGATGAAAATATGCATAATAAAATAAAATAGAGATGTAAAGGTGACAAAAGTGACTCAATCGGAAAAAATATCCGAATTCACATGATGTTATTGACCCCAATTTTACATGACCTGAGCCAACCCAAATTTTTCGTATATATATATATATATATATATATATATATATATATATATATATATATATATAACATATTATCGTAAAAAACATATTATCGTAAAATTTTAATGATTTTCGGGTCGGGTCGGGTCGGGTTGAAAGCAGGTCAGGTCGGGTTATGAGCGGGTTGTGTTTAACAGGTTCAAAACGAGTTTGAGTTATTATTTTTTTGTCAAAACCCACTATTTACGGGTCAGGTTTACTGAGTTTATCGGGTCGGGTCGAAAATTGACAACTCTAGTTGATAATATGAGAATTTAGATAAACTTTTTTTTTTTTATAAAAAAAATACACATCACACGGATTTGTTGCATGTAATCCGTGTGATGTATCTCCCTTCACTCTTCACTCTTTAATCGCAACCATCCAAAAATATGAGAGGATTTACAACCATTGATATGGTTATATAAATTTATATCATATGAAACCCTAACATTTCCTTCCCATGTAATCCGCCGTCCCCCTTCTGATCTCAACCTTCCTCTCTCTTCATTCTTCACTTCACTCTTCATTTTCATTCCTCTCTCTCTCACGCTCTCTGGCTCTCTGCTCTGTCATTTCCCAAAAAAAAATTCCGTTGATGGAACTAGCCGTTTATGGCCGTTGTGAGTAAATCACCATCTCTATCTCATTATATATATTAATACCATCTTCAAGTTTCACTCATCTTCAAGCTCTCAAAGTGTTCTAGCTAAGGTAAGATTCGTAGATCTTATTTAGGGTTTTAACAATTCGATTTTTTGTGATATTCTGACTATATTTATTGTTCTGTTATTGTTTTTGTTTCGTTTTTCTTTTTTTTTTTTTTGTTTCGTTTTTTTTTTTTTTTTAGGGTTTTAACTATATTCTGACTATTTTTTGTGATAAGATTCGTAGCTCTTATCTATGCCTTAAATTCGTTTTTTGTTTAATTTTTTTGTGATGAATGTTTTGTTTTTGTTTTAGATCTGACTTGATTATTGTTGCTTTTTTTCAGTCCTATATTTCGTGTTCTCTTTCCCCCAAACAAGGTATGTATTTTTCTGTTTAAGATCTGAAGTTGTTTCGTTGTTTTTGCTTTTTTTTAAGATCTGAAGTTGTTTCTGCTTTTTTTAAGATCTGAAGTTGTTTAAGTTGTTCTGTTTTTTTTTTCGTTTTTCTGTTTTTTTAGATCTGAAGTTGTTTTTTTTATTGTTCTGTTATTGTTTTTGTTTCGTTTTTTTGTTTCTTTTTTCTGTTTTAAGATATGAATTAGTTTTTATAATTTTTTTGTATGAATTATATAGATTCTGTGAATTTTTTGGGGTTTTTTTATTTAAAAAATTAAAAACAGAAATCAATTCATTTTTTTACTATTAGAGTTTGGATTGATTTTTTGGTTAGTTCAGATTTTTTGGGTTCATTTTAGTTCTGATTTTTAGTTCACATTTTAGTTCTGATTTTTAGTTCACATTTTAGTTCTGATTTTTAGTTCACATTTTAGTTCTGATTTTTAGTTCACATTTTAGTTCTGATTTTTTTTAGTTCACATTTTAGTTCTGATTTTTTTTAGTTCAGATATAAAAATGAACTTAAATTCGTTTATTTGTTTTGGTTTGGTTTAAATCTGGTTTTTTTTTTGTGCTATGAATTATATATAGGTTCTGTGAAATTTTTGAACTTTTGTTGCATTTTTTTGTTTTCGTTTTTTTAGATCTGAAGTTGCTTTTTTATTTTTTTTAATGCATGAAATAGTATTTATGAATTTTTAAGATTATTATTATTAAAACTATGATTAACGAATACATTAATTTGTGATTGCATTACAAATTCTTTAAGCTAGAATATGAAATTTGTATATAATTAGTTTTTTTTTTTTGTTCTAGTTTAGTTTTTTGGGTTCATTTAATGGTTTTTATTTTCATAATTACATCTTAGAGTATAGTTTAGTTTGCCATGATGTATGAGCTCTTAATATTATTAGCTCTTCAATCATATCTAAATTTCCTTGTTTTTTGTTTTTGTTTTTTCCTTCTAGGTATGACTGACAGTCCTAATACACCTTCTGAGAAGAGGGTTAGAGAGAAGAAAAATACTTCATTGGTTTGGAAGGAGTATGATCTAACGTGGCCCAATGGCCAATGACATGCAAAATGTAAACATTGCCCCTTTGAGGCAGATGCGCCAGGTATAAGCGGTACAACAAATTTCAAACGCCATACTGAGAGATGTCCAGGTTATAAAGAATTTATTAAAAATAATAAATATGCTAATGTTGAGTATGATCATGATACTTATGTGCGTATGTTTGCCGAGGCTATATTATTTCATGGTTATTGCTTGAGTATGGTAGAACATATTAAACTTAGAGAATTGCATCGTTATTTGAATTCCAATGTTAAAGACGTGTCTAGATACATGATTAGTAAATGTGTGAGGGGTGAACATGAAAAGTACAAACAACTTGTATTTGACACTATGCAATCTTGTCAGAGTCGTATATGTTTAACTTGTGATGGATGGACAGCATGCACTTCACGTTCTTATTTTTCTCTTACTGCCCATTTCATTGATAATGATTGGAAATTGCATTCGCTTTTGTTAAATTTTCGACGGTTTCCCCCACCCCATGATGGTGAAGCTATGTTCATGTTTGTAAAAGGTTTGTTGAATGAGTGGAATATATCCAAAAAAGTTTTTTCAATCACACTAGACAATGCTTCCGCTAATAATAGGATGGTTGAAAAACTTAAGCGTGATTTGCACTGCACATCTCCTCTCCCTTTAGATGGAAAGTACTTTCATATGAGGTGTTGTGCTCATGTTTTGAACCTTATTGTTAAAAATGGTTTGAAACTTGTTGATGAATCTGTGGGTAAGTTGCGTCAAGTTGTTAAATATGTTGATTCTTCTGATATAAGACTCACAAGTTTTGAAAAAGCTAAAAGTTATAAAAATTTGGAATCCAAGGGTAATTTAGTTTTGGATGTTTCCACTAGGTGGAACTCCACTTATGACATGATTCGTATGGCCCTTGATGTGAAGGATGCCATTGATTTATATCTTACATTTGAAAGTAGGGATATTGATGTTGATTGTATTTCTGACCATGAGTGGGATACAATTCAAAATATTTGTGATTTTCTTGAGCCATTCTATGATATTACCAAGCTATTTTCTGGTTCAAAATATCCCACTGCAAATCTATTTCTACCTTGCATAATTTGTATTCTATGTTATATGTTCCTACTGCTGCCGATCAAAAGTCAAGTGATGTGCTTACTGCTTTTGTTGCTTTATATGCATGTTACATGAAAAAAAATCAATCTGCTCCGCTTGCACATTCTGTTTCAAACTCTGCTCCTCCTCGTCCGTTCCAGATGCGGAAGTTACAACAGGATTTTCCACGTACTTCCACATCTAGGACAGCGCGAGGTGATGTTGAGTCATATTTGAGCACGTCTCTTGTTGTTGATTGTGATGATTTTGATATTATTGAATATTGGAAGGGACAATCTACTGCTTATCCAATACTTGCATTGATGGCTAGAGACATTCTAGCCATTCCAATTACTTCTGTTGCATCTGAATCTGCTTTTAGTGTTGGTGTTCGGATCCTTAGCAAATTAAGATCTTCATTGTTACCAAAAAATGTTGAAATTTTAGTGACAACGCGAAATTGGCTATTTGGGTTTGAACCTGAGGATAATGATGCGGAAATTTTAACTATTGTTGCGGAAGAAATTCGCTGATGGTGAAGAAGAGGCAGCTATCGTCGAGTAGGTGCAACCTTTTTCGGCAGCGGTGCTTGCTGGCAGCGGCCTTATGGTCAGTTGCCCTTGCATTTTGTTGCCCCTATGGTTGCTGCCTTTGTCGGTAAGTTGCCCTTGTGTTAGTCTTTTCTTTTTCCCGGTAAGTGTAGTGCTCTATGAAGATTTTCTCTTGTAATTTGGTTTTTACCAAATTATCACATCTGAGAGCCCATTTTAATTTTTTATAGAGTATATTTTTGTATTTAATATATTACCACTTTTTTTTAGAAAATTAATGTCTATTTTGCCACCCAGCTCTGCTTCTCCTGAGTCTTGTCCCTGCTTCTGCTGCCCCAGCTGCTTTGCTACTGCTGCTGCCTCCTGCTTACTGCTGCTGCTGCCTCCTGCTTAATACTGCTGTTTCTGTTGCTACCTCCTGCTTACTGCTGCTGCCTTCTTCTATACTACTGTTGCTGCCTATTACTGCCTCCTGCTTACTAGAAACTTGGATGTTAGAAAGTTGGTTTATGTATTAGACTATGTTTGAGTTTAGTTGTTTGGATATTAGAAAGTTGTAAAAAAACCTTTTAAGGGTTGTTTGGATGTTAGTTATTTGGATGTTTGAGTTTACTTTGATGGGTGTAAATAAAGTTAGTGTTAGATGTTTGGATACTACAAAACTTGTGATCTTGTTGGGTTTTTTCTTTGGAAAACAAATGTTTGATCGGAGATGAATAAAATTTATTTATTTAATGACATAAACAAAATTATTATATACATGTATTGAATTTTAATTGTTATATTTTCTTTAATTTGAATGCATTACCTTAGATTAATATTCAATTATAACAAACAATGAAAAATTCTTTAAGAGTAAAAGGCCTTGCAAAATTAGTTAGGTAAGGTTAATTGATTAAATTATACGGAGTAATTTATAGAACTGTACTACCTTAGCTCAAAAATTATCTTTATAAAATTATTAAGTGTTAACACAATTAACTAATTGAGTCATTTAATTATATATAATTTTATTCAAATTAATTTAATTTTAATGAAATTATGTTAAATTTAATTTTATTTAATTATAACGTGTTTTAAATTAATTAATTTTTATTATTTATTTTCCAACTTAGAGAAATCATGTAATTAAGTTCGGTCCAAAACGGGTTCGGTCGTAAACAAACAAACAGGTTCGGTCAAAAATGAGTTCGGTCGTAAACATACAAAACATGTTCAGTCAAAAACAGGTCGGTACAATACGGTTTCGGTCAAAAATCGGTCGGTCAAAAATCGATTTTTTACAGGTCGAAAACAGATTCGGTTTGAAAACAGGTTCATTAACGGTCGGTTTCGGTATAATAAAAACAGGTCGGAAACAGGTTCGGTATTAAACGGGTTGGGTATCGGTCGATTTCGGTATGTATAGAATCGGTCGAAAAGCGGTTTCGGTATAATTCGGATTCAATGGCGGTCGGTATTCGGTCACTAAAAATTCGGTCAAAAACAGGTTCGGTATCGGTCGGTACGGTTGGTCAAACAGGTTTCTGACCCACATTTACACCCCTAGTCACAGCGATACATCATACATAATTACATACTGATTTCACGTCTATCTATTCCCAATTGGCCATTTGTAATCTAATAATAATCTCCCCGAAATTCAGAAAAAAACCAGTTTTCTCACTTAAAAATTTCAATGGAACCACCAACTTCCTCCACAACTTCCTCACAAACCTCAGCACCACTTCCTACTGAACAACCACCACAACCCCAACAACCACCACCACCACCACAGTCTCAACCACTACAGCCACAC